>JAOXYI010362296.1:0-10138 GCA_028566495.1 Lithophaga antillarum
TTTTTTTTTTTTTTTTTTTTTTTTTGTATTCAGATACTTAAGGTTTTATTTTGGTGTAGAAATCAACTTTTTCCAATTTCGATTTAAAAATCTCGATTTTGAGAAGTTGGATGAGAATATCGAAACATTTTGGGTCGGTCCAATAATTTTTAAAGAAGTTATGAGAGTCTGAAAATATTAAAGGAAGTGTTTCATTTTCATTGGTGCACAGTATATTCTTGACACAAAATCATTTCAAAGTTTCATCCCTAATGGACTTTCTTTCTTTTGTTTCGTTTTCATATAAAGAATTTTATTTTTCATCCGATTTTGAAACAGCTTTTGAATTTTTTGTGTCCTATATTTTCAGTATTATGTCAAAGTAGTCTTACCGTTTCCAAGATATAAGGCGTCAAAGGGTATAAATTCCAATTTTCGCAAAATATAGGAATTTTATCTTTTTAAGTGATTTTTATTCAGTTTCTGGCTCATCTGGTCCGAAGCACAATGTGTGCTATGTCATGACTTGGTATCAATCGCCTGTGCGTTGGCGTTCGCTTTTCAATATTCTTCTCTGAAACAACTGGACAAATTGGGAGTAAACTTGACAGGGATATTCCTTGGATGTCCTCAACAAATTGTACTTTTTTCATAACGATCGGAAATCCAAGACTGCAGTCAACACGTGGCATAGTTAACATACGATCCTATGAGAAAACATTTCAAGACCTTCGCAGAAGCAACTGAGACAATTAAACCAGAAATAATCACGAATAATCATAGTCTTTATGCCGATCCCAGATCTAAGATGGCTATAACCGTAGTACATAGTTCAGCATAGGACCCAATGGGAAATATCAGAAACCACTGAGGCATTTAAACCGAAACTATCCATTAGTTATCATTGAATGGTCCTGCACAATATTTGCGTTTTTTATGCCGATCTAACATTCAAGATGGCTACTACCGCAGGACACACATTAACAGAGAACCTAAGGGATATATGCTTACAGATCTTCTGATGAAAAAACATTTAAATCAGCACTGTCCCTGGATGATCATTGATGTTATCCTGTACCATGTTTGTGTTTTCCTTTCTATCTGATATCCAAGATTATTTACGAAGTTCTGTAGAACAAAGTGTAACAAAACTCCATTAGAAATTTTGTCCAGGACATATTTTTAATGTCGTGTAATTGGTTAGTTTATAATCAGATAAGCGCTGATCCTCAGATGAACCTCTAATTTTCTTTATTTTCCTGGAATACAGATCCATGTTGATACCAGGGTTCTGACTCGTACCATTCTCAAAAAAGGGCTAAGAGGTTGGACTTCTTTTTCGTATCCATAAGGATTTTTTGCTTTTCATTCGATTTTGATTCACTTATTTTTGTTCAATTCCTTGTGGCAAGACCTTTCAGTAGTATCTCGACGGGTTTTATGTAGGCGTTACCTTTTTGGGATATAAGGGATCAAAGAAGCAAGTTTTCAGTTGTTGTAAGGTATAGAAATTTTTCATCCCATTTTGATACAGTCTTACTACATTAATTCCTTGTTCTGAAGACCTTTTAATAGTATGTTAACTAATGCACCATTTTGGAGATATCTCTGACATAAAATTGTACCCAAATATAATTCTGAAGAGCTGTGACCTTGAGGTCAGGAGAATTTACACATCATCAAGTTGAATGTGTATCTACATATAAAGTTTCACGACTATATCACATATAGTTTTTAAACAGAATAAAAATGTGACATAAAACTGAATCCAAAATATTTCTTCGGAGTCATCTAAATTTTGGTGAATGTTGTGCGTATTATCACAATACACACATGTACATCTACGTATGAAGTTTTCGTGAGTTTTTGAGTAAATCAAAACTAGGACGAGAACATGGAAGCGCATGAGGAAGCGGACACGGACATGGACGCCAAAGATATTCTAAAAGTTTTTACTTCGTAAAGATCAACTAAAAAGGCAACTGTATCGAGAGAATATGAATTTACTGCTTCAAATGTTGCACCCGTTATGATACTTAGCGCTTTAAAAATAACGGTGTACTAGTTATTAAATATATATATCTTGTCAAATGTTAAGCAGTACCCTTCTTTTTTAACGAATGACCATTTGCATCATTAGAAAATAAGCATAATATGATTTTCTTCAGCTAGATATTTACCTATGCATACATAGATGGTATAAGAACACGGTTTTAGACAGGAATAGCAGATATGAGGACAGGTCAAAAAGAGGAAACAAAATTAAAATGTCATAGTTTATATAAATTATCATGTGATAACGTCTAAACAATTTGTGATGTTATCTTGTCGGAGAATGAAAACAGAATTTATCTCCCTTAGAGCTTGTACGAAAATGAACTTTCTTTGATTACAAATTTCTTTTAAAGGAAAATAAACTTACGTGTACAAGGTTTTGATACATTAAACAGATAGAGCTATTTTCTGTTTCAAAGTATGTACAGAACAAATGCGAGGTGCATAAATGGAACATGTCAACATTAAATAAAACTTGATGGTTCCAGTTACAATGTAGAAAAGATGTGAACAAGAGAATGTAAACTGAGTTGGACCACAGAAAATTTGCATTACACAAGCAATTCAAACAACCACTAAAACATCCCTGAACATTTTAATTTTTGTTGCAACCAGTACCGGGTATTTACTGATAACGGATGTCTCTACATGCCGACGATTTGCCGACAAAATAAGCTCTAGCAATAAGTATCCATGTTAATTTGTAAGATTACTTTACCTATTATTCCGCAACTTGTTGATAACTCCGCATCTGTGGGAACGAAGAGACACAGCTGTAGCGTTACATCGACATCTACATGTAGTAAAGAGTACCGCTCATTTCGACGCTAGGGGCCGTCTTGAACTTGCAGCCAGGTATGAGTATAATAACTCGTGGCTGAAGGCCTTACTGCGACTTCAAGATGTAGAACAGCAATAAAAGCGCTGTTCCTTTGCTTTGTTTCCGCTTTTTGTATTACATGAGATTTTGTTTCATATACATTTACCCCATATCTCTTCATATTTAATCTAGTGCACAAAGGCATCTAGAATGTGATTACAGAAAACTGAAATTTTCCGAGAAGTTTTAAGTCTGTATTCAAGATCTCAGTGGCTGAATGGTCTAAAGCGACAGTAGAATATTAATAACGTCTAAGGCATTCTTCAGGTTGACCTAGTATCTTTCGTACACATGTATATTCTGGTGAAAATAATTCATAACAAACACAAAAGCCTGACTTATTCTGCCTAAATATGGTTGAAAGATTACCCGCCGCTGGACGTTAAGGATCCATCAATCATCGATCGGGTAACCATCAACTGCTCTGCATAAAGCACCTGAAATGAGCTTTTCATAACCAGTTTACTTTCTACTGTTTCCTAAACAAGTACTTGTTCTTAAAATCAATATCAAACATACTGAATTGTCAGTTCCTATCCAGAAATGAAAATCAAAATTAAATTAAAATGATAAAGTCGAGGGACTCACTTCAAATACTGTTCGTATTACAGGCACTTAATGCTAAATTATAATAATATCTTCTTCCCAACAAACACATAGAATCTAATCTTAGAACTCCAATATCAACAACGCCGAAGTGTGCATCTATCTGTAATCTTGATCTTTATTCAAATCAAGTATAATTTTGAGCTTTGTTGAGGATAATAGATAGAAGAACAATTATCTTCAGTGTATGTTGAAATGAGATAAACGTGTCACTTGTATCAAAATTTTAAACATCAAAACTATGAGTGGCGGTTAATGTGAAAATTGTGATGAAACCATCCCGTTGCGTTTGCACCCCGATGGTTTATCAGGGCATTACGATGGTTATAAGTACATCGCAATGCTTTTCAAAACCATCCCAATGGTTATAAACACCATCGGAATGCTTTTGAAAACCATCGCGATGGTGTTTATAACCATCGCCATGTCTTGATAAACTATCCAATGTTTGTAAAAACCGCCGCAATGCTTTTCAAAATCAACGCGATTGTTATAAACACCATTGTGATGCATTTGAAAATCATTGCGATGATTTTTATAACTATCGCGATGCTACAGATTCAATTATTTCTTAAAAACTACTATCCAATTTTTAAAATGTTTCAGTTTGCTTTCAATGAATTTCATAATCAATCAAATCTGATTTTACCAAGTTGAACAATAATGGAAAATTCTCGTCTGAACAAATGTTCGCCAGAAGGACTAACTAAAAGTCTCGTTCCGATTCGATACCTAAAAGTATGTCTTCGGTAATTAATATAAAATATTTATGCGTATATTAATATTTTCTTGCTGTATGTCATCTTATAATATATTTCGGATTTTATGTGTCAGGAGAAGTACTTTGTAAGTTGTAAATTCGTATTCCTTATTCCCGACAATAAAATCATTATAAAGGTACAAGAAACAAATGGGGATTCATAATAATAAACTAATCGACAATAAGAGTAGCATGATTTGTAAACAAGGAGGCAATAAGAGGAGAATAATCTGTAACACGTCTCAATAAGAGGAGCATAATTTGTACCCACTGGGATACCTGCTGTTTCACGGTGAACTTTATAGTAAAAGAGGACTATCAGTTAAAGTAAGAATATTTCAATTAGAAAACGATAAAATCTAAATATCTTTTTACGCTTCAACGACAGAAGAAAGTCGTCAGTCGAAAAGTTGTTCGGATTCAGGTTACCAAACCAAAAATTCAATAATTCAGTATCTAACCTTTGTGATTAAAGCTGTATACATATGGGAAAAGCCATATGTTTGCCTCTCAAAATCGTAGAAAAAATTCTATTTCCAATTTCTAAATCGCTTTGGTGACTTGAGTGAATCAAAGGCTTAATCCGTCTATTGTCCACTCATCCAGACGTCCGAAATATTGTATTGTTTGACCATATAAACCTTTTGTCTCACCTTCCACTGTCGGGAAGAACCTATTGTCTTTCTCCAGTGTCAATGAGATTACAGGTAAACATCATTCAGACGCTTCTTTTCTGATAAACTTTTTGGAGAAAAATTCTGTTTTTCACCTGTGTGCAGCTTTAATGCATATTGATTTTAAATTGTATGCAACAAACTTAAAATTTTACCGTAATACTGAACAAAATTCGAATTTCAACTTTTCGTCTATCTTTAACGGTTAAAAAGTTATCCTGAATTTGCCGTTTTCTAATTGAAAAATCATTACTTTAGCAGTTTTTATGTAATACATAATAATTTGGACCCGGGGGACCCAATGCATTCATACATTTGTAGTAAAAACCTTAAGACGTTCAGAGGTGGCTTTCAGTTGTGTCGTAATAAGGACGTTTTCATCTACGATCATTTCCTCCGTAGAGTTTATAGGATGAAAAATACTAAATTTTGTGATATTATGTCTTAGTACTTTATGATGCGACAAAGGGCTATCCTGAGTTATGCGGCTTCGTCTCGCCTTTCAATATTTTTTAATTTTCAAAAAACATATTTACAAATTATGAAAAATAAATACATGGGGCACAACTGCAAGACATCCTAAACATACTATGAAAGTTTTATGAAATTCCATTCTGTGGTTTAGGAGGAATAGCGGATTGCGTTAAACAATAAATCCTTCTTTGTTACGTGAATTCTCACTGGTCAATTCCCAGGAAGAAAAGTTAAAAAGCATAGTAATGCATGTCAAAAGCATCCCGATGCTTTTGAAACTAAATCGATGGCTTTCACAATCCGTATTTTCTTATTTTGCATCGCGATGGTTTCCGTAATCAGCGCTATGCATTAAGAAAGCATCGCCATGGTATATAAAATCACTGCGATGGTTTTGAAAAGAATCGCGATAGTTTTAAAAAGCATCGCGAAGCAAAAAAGCAACGGGATAGTTACATCGCAACTTTGACATGAACCTCCACTCATACAAAAATATCTTGGATAATTTGTGACGTACTGACTGAATATTTTAATATCAAGTTTTCCCAGCAGGCTGTATTAGTGAAAATAATGTTTATTCGACGTTAGTGTCGACGTTGAAATCACGTTGGCCTTCTTTTACTTAAGGGGATCGGACATTCTGGAATTTTACTTTAGGGGACCGTGTCCATAACGTTGTTTATTTTATAATCCAGTTTCTAAAAAAGATTTGCGACTGTGGAATGCGATAAAATATTTAAGATTTACCTGTTTTAAAGCAAAACTTACATTATTAATTAACGATTTACGTATTGACGTAGTTATTGGTCCGAGGCTTGCTGTATTGGCCTGAGGCAAAGTCGAAGGCCAATCCATCTGACTAAGTCAAATGGGTACGTCAATGCAAAAATCGTTAAATAATGATAATGTTTTGGTTAATTTGCAATGAAATTTATAGCTTTTGACAATATGTAGGATCATTTTAATTTTTCTTTAAAATGTAGGATCAAATAGGTTTGTAGAATACAGCCAAAACATTATGTTCCGATCCCTACATTTAGTACAAAAAATTTCAACATATCCAAACGTATTGATTATTAAAGAGAAGATTGAAAAAAAAAACAAGAATTACGAATGGTCAGAATTTTGGTGGTAATGAGTTTCCTTCTCTCTGATTGAATTACCCGTACGTCGGCCATAGCAGACAAAACTCAACCCATACAGACTTATGGTCTGTATTGACCAATTATTCTTGTATTTACCTATTTACAGTGCCAATTCTAGCTGTATGGCAGTCAGTAACATAGGTAGTTAATTAATAATGAATTGTTTCCGAACATGCGCCAGATGCTTGCATGAAATAATACTGTATTTCTAAGTTTTCTGAACCCATTTTCGTTGCCTCTCTAAAATCTCGCATAAAGTTCGTAGAATTTGTTATTAAATCTTGTTCATATAGACTTTCATAATAGCTATATAAAGCCTTCCTCTTACCCTTTTCTTTTTAAAATTGAAAAAAAAGATAGATGAAAATTTCTTAACAAAGAAATTAATACAAATGCATATTCACTGGTAAAGGTTTGATGCAAAAAAGATACATTGAGTACACCAGTAACTACAGCAAAGAAAGCCATGATTTCTAAAGCTCTTTTGCTTTTTCTCCAACATTAAAATATCTTTTTTTCCCATTTTCTGTTTTGCGTTTGATTTTTATTGTATATGTTAAGACAAGTTTGAAAGGGCAAAACTTGTCCTTCTTTTGACATCTTTTTTATAATTTCATTCGTTCGAATCATAGTTATTTGTTTATTTGAAATATTAACGATTCGTTATTATGATTGAATATGAATACACGTGGAAGTATACTATAGATTTACTAGGTAGGTAGGTCTTATATAGTTCCTAAAATATCGCGGTTTGGGTTTTTTTTTCAAAACTGACCATTGTAATTCAAAATTCATTTGTTTGTTATTTTGATTGAGAACTGAACTGTACAATTTTCATTTTTAATTCTAAGTATCTGTCCTACTGAAATGCATTTATTTAACAAAAATAAAAGAATATAGATATAACATTGCTTTTTCTTTATGAAGTTAAACAGCACTGCTTTTTCTTTATGAGGTTAAACACGTGCTACTGCCGATTTATATCTCCAGCCTTTGCATGTTCTTAAGTCTTACAATATGAATCCTACTGATAGCATTGAATTAGCCCTTGTTCAATAGAACAAGTGCTAGATTGTATTTCACAGTAAAAACAAAACCCAGTTGTTTGAGGTGAGTTTAGCTTAATAATGTTGAGTCATACTTCCGTAATATTTATTCCATTTTCTTTCGTATCTCATATTTATCTGCACGCTATGTATGAAAATTTCGTGAGACCCTTAACAAAATCTAATTTATGCCATCAAAGTTCTTCAGGTTAGGTTGTTTCCCATTACTAAAGTGGTATCGGTATCTATCTGAAAAATGGCTAAATTTTGCTCATGACTGTTTTCAATTTAGAGACAAAAAATCAAATCGACTTGACTGACGCAACTAAAGACACATTAGTGGATCATCGTATGTCGTGTCAGTCATACATAAAACATTATACCAATAATTATAGAAATATTAGATGATATAGTTTTTTTTTTAATAATATTCGATTTTACTAACTTATTCATTTAATAATGTTTTGGTAAACAGGACGCAATGTGCAAGTAACAAATTTATGATTGAATGTTTGATCAGCAATGTTTCGTTTTTTATCGTGACGGTAAGATTTATAGATGAAAGAAGCGTGGATGTTTGGAGAGAAAAACACAACCTACCTTCTGATAAGAAACAACTAAATTTTATCACATAAGTTTTGAGTTGCTCACACCTTGCCCGAAGACAGACTCGATCTCAAATCTCTAGGTATGTAGAAATTTACGGATGTATACATGAGAATTTGACTCGGCGAAATTGACAATTGATATGGGACTATTGCAAAAGAACCACAAATTATGCGATTTTAGGTCACACAAACGTAGTCTTAGGGTCATTTCAAGGCCAGAACATATTACTTCATATAAACAATATATAGATTGTACATTTGGGCATTAAGGCACATTCTGTAATATTATTTTTATCCCTTTTATCAAACTTAAAATATGAATTGCTGCATACAGTGCCAATAGGACAACAGAGCATTACCATTATAATAAACTGAGTTATGAAAACCGATTTCCACACCAGCTGTAATTATAAAAAAGTAATCATTGTAGGTTTTATGCAAAACATGAAAATATTCAACATGCAATAATTTTTGTCTAAATTTTATCAACAAATCTCAACGTTTTTGTTTTACTACCTGTCGCAAGTCACATGAACAAACTAGAATATAAAGAAGGTAGATGTAATCCATGTAATGCATTATTGCAAAATGTGACTGGTGATTTACTTGAACAAAGACGTCCTAGTACTTTTTTTTACATAACTAGACTTTTCGGCGAAATTCATTCTACGTTGCATTGAACGATTCAGGTAAGTCCTATCACAAAATGCTAACAGCAACTTATAGTATTTAAGCAATAAATATAAAGACAAAGCCTTGGTCTAAATATATCTGATAAATAGACCATGCTACATCATAGCCTACCAAATGCAGTTAAAGTACAAAAAAAATGTATACAACGTGCCCATCTTGAGAAAGTTTTTTTTCTAAAGTCAAGATTTTTGTTAGTATTTCGTCTGTAAGATGTAAACGCAATTAATATACGTCTGTACGACAAGCAATAGTCAAAAGAGTTTTAAAGACAACTCTTTAGTACCAATTTAATTTAAGTTATCCAACAGATATCAATAAACAAAACTGAGAACAAAGTTCAGCAATTGTCAGCTTAATATTATATTATATATTATATTTTTCTTTCATAGTATAGGTGACGCAGAAACTGGTAGCATAACATATATATAACGCATAAATAATCTCCCTGATACTTACTTTTTTTAAATTACACTATATTTATTTGAATGTCTAGATTTTTTGTGGTGCCCTGATTTTTGTATAATAAGGAATAAATGTTGGTTGCATTTCAATACGATGAACAGTTTAAATATGGGAGAAGTCCATGTCGCGAAAACAATTCAATTTTGCAAGGACATGAAAAAAAGTATCAGTTGACCCGCAGACACTCACAAGGGACACCCACTTCTCATTAACATTTTGTTTATATCAATACATGTAAGTGTTTCATCCCTCCAGTTATAGTTTATAAAAGTGAAAAGAATTTTCGGATTTCAAAGCTAAGCTTTTGATAGAAACCTACCCGAGGTTAAACGTCAATCATAAAACACATACAGTGTATATAATCTTTCAATATTTTAAATAAAAGTATCAATATATTCGGGAACTACCGAAACCTCATGTTTTCAAGTTTCCTTAAATCCCCAAGCTTACGCATATCATTTAGCTAATTTTTTTTTTTTATTAGAAACTGTTCCATCTTTCGCTGTAATTTTTAACTTTCTGATTAGTTCAATCTTATCTTATTTCGTTTTGTTAAGTTCTGAAATTGATATTATTTTTGTCAGACATCATTCATAGAAGCTAAAATGCAAATTGTCACAATGATAATAGGCAGAGTTGCTTATGGATATTTTCAGTAACAAGAAAACTCGACACTTTATATATATATATATATATAAAACGTGTGAAAATAAGTCAACGATCAATCTTACAGGGTGTCGGATCGTTAATAAATTA
>JAOXYI010362516.1:0-10136 GCA_028566495.1 Lithophaga antillarum
AGATCAAGCTAGAATGCTGGAATGTTGAGTTTAAAATAGGGAACTAGGGTAAATAGTAAATGACTTTCTATTTTTATTAGTGAACCTAGCTAGTAAGCTGGCAGGTTTGATTTGAAATAGAGGTTATGGGTCTACAATTAGTTATATTTGTTTGATCACTGACCCTAGCTAGAAAGCTGGCAGGGTTGGTGGTAAGTCAGAGCCAAGGTCTTTGATTGTTGTGACTAATTTATCTAGCCAGAACTAGGGTAAAGGGTAAATACCTAAATCTACAAATTGGCTGAATAAAGAAATTACCTTTTTGTTTTATTAGTAAACCTAGCTAGTAAGCTGGCAGGTTTAATTTGAAGTTAAGGTTATACAACTAGTAAGTGACATGTTTGTTTGATCACTGAACCTAGCTAGAAAGCTGGCAGGATTAGTGGAAAGTCTGTGCTAAGGGTCTGTGATAAATTATACTTCTTGTTAGTTTTGCTTGAAAGATATGCACTTAACTAGGAAATTGGCATGCAACATTGAAGTCAATGGTGCATTATATGTGTATTTTGTTCATATCATTACTATATCTATTTGAAAAGTTAAAATGAGTGATTTAGGGTAAAAAGATAAGCAGAATACATTTTAGAAGAGTGAACATATCAAAAACTTAAATAAGGCAATTCCTTGGTAACTTAACCTTCAAAGGAGATAGGTATTTTTTTTATTTTGTGAACCTAGCTGGAAAGTTGGCAGGTTTGTTGGGAAGTAGAGACAAATGGTTTACATTCTAGAAATAGGTTGTCTTTTGAGTCTGAGAACCAAGCCAGAAAGCTAGCAGGTTTAAATGCAGGTTGAGGCTTAGCAATACACTGTTCATTTGATCAGTAACTTGGTAGAAAAGTTGCATGTTCAGGTGAAAATACAAACTATGAGTACAATAAAGAGGTAACCTTTTTATCCGATAAAAATGTAGCGAAACAACTGACAGATTGATTGCAAATAGAGGCATGAAGGCTACTGTAAAAGTATTGACTATCAACTTAAAATAATGAGTATGCTTGAATGAATCATTTTTAGCCAAGTTGTGACGAGGTCGAACTCGACTATTAGTTTGAGGTAAAGTGGGCAGGTGGGCAGTCAGCGGGCAGGCTTCAACAGTTGGTTTCCAGGCATTAACTTAAGTTCTGTATATCTGATGGAGGGGAAGAACCCTATTGTTTTTGGGATAGCAGGTCAAAGGTCAAGGTCACTGGTCACAATGGATCAAATTTTGGTTTGGGGGCATAAACTAGTTCTGTACATCTGATGTTTACCAAACTTGGTCAGTTGATACCCCCATGGAAGGGGAAGAATCCTATTGGTTTTTGGATCTGTAGGTAAAAGGTCCAGGTCACTATTACTTGACATTGATTTTGTACCAAAATATAGTGTATATACCAGTATTTTTACATATATATACATATGATGTTTACTGACCTGAACTTTAGATGCACCATTCAGAAGGGAAGAATTCTATTTGACATTTGTCATAGGTCAAGGTCACTGTTACTATAAATAGCATCTGTACTTAAATATATTACTTCTGCATTATTATTAGTTTTTATGCCCCGCCTGCAAGGCAGGGGCAACTAGTGTTTCGGTCTGTGCATCCGTCAGTACGTTTGTTCTCATCTGATTAAGTTTTAGGTTGAAGGTAGTTATTTATGAAGGAGTAATCATGTGATCATGAAACTTGGTAAAGGGTTACTTCATGATATGAACTGCAGCATTTCATTTCAGAAAGGATGCTGTGACCTTGAGTTCATGGTTCATCGACTTAGAATTTCTTTCTCCTTTTTCGATATTTTTGCATACAGGTTAAGGTTTAGGTTAAAGGTAGTTTTTTATGAAGGATTAATTATGTGACCATGAAACTTTATATAGGGGTACATCATGATATGAACTACAGCATTTTAATTTCAGAAAGGATGCTATGACCTTGAGTTCATGGATTATAGACTTAGAATTTCTTTGTTCCCTTTTGATATTTTTGCATACAGGTTAAGGTTTAGGTTGAAGGTAGTTTATGGTAAAGGATTAATGATGTGATCATGAAACTTGGTGTAGGGGTACGTCATGATATGAACTGCATTATTTAATTTCAGAAAGGATGCTATGACCTTGAGTTCATGGTTCATCGACTTGGATTTCTTTGCTCCTTTTTTGGTATTTTTGCATACAGGTTAAGGTTTAGGTTGAAGGTAGTTTTTCTGCAGCGTAGATTTGCGAAGCGAATTTACCTGTAGCTGGCTGCAGATTTTCATCGAGCCGATTTGATTCGAAGCTTGACCAACTGTGCACTCCTCGTGTGAGTGCGTGCGTGCATGCTTGAATATAGTTCCAATAAGTTTATAAATTATGGTATTGTGCATAAAATTTAAAGCAATAAGGATTTATGAAGTGTACACTAATTAATATTAAGAATCATGTTTTCCATATAAGAATGGGTTAGAATCACTATAGCTGCAATAATGTAGCTCCGGTGACAACATTTGTTGAGCTACAACGTGGGCCCCATTACTTGCAATGGAGCATAAGAGTTTTGATTCACAGTCGGCTAATAATCACTAAATTACGCCCAAAGTGATGTGGAAAAGTTTGTGCAATTGCATAAATATCGTGTCTGAGGTCATTATAGTTCGCTTGCTTGATTTCTGGGGTGAAATATCCATTTTAATAACAATTCAAAAATTTGTGTCACTTCGTTCGTAGCCATTTTGACGAGGATATCGTTAAATCAGAGTAAATGTCCAAATATGGAAAATCATGTAACCTATTTCTGTTTCTCTACCTCCAACGTTGGAGAAAGCACTTGATGTCCACATCTCGCGAGACTTGACGTTTACTATAATGTTGATTTTTGAAATGGGGCTGCTTTGTAGCTCCGCCCACAAAGTATGGTATGGACAAAATGAAAGTTACGTCTGTTTGAATTAAAATTCGCAAAGTACAATCGAAAAGGGCATGACAGTTGACGAGGAAAGGTAGGACATATTTAACGTAATATTCTTTGAAAGTCTGTGCAGGTATGACACATGTAAGACGCATTTCCTTGTGGTAGGCGGCTGACCTAGTAGTGAACATCACGGTGACCGAGTAAGCTATTTTTGGAAGAAATCTAGATTAATAAACTAGGTATAACGAGTTATATATCGATCTTTGGAAAGTTCTTTTTGCAATAAATGAATAATTTAGCATGTCCATGGGGTAAAATTGGGTAATTTCTGGTGTTGGAACCTATATTCGCGTAGAGTGACATCGGCAGACCAGAAACTACTAGTTTATCGTATCTAAACTTGAAAAATCGTATTATATTTATAAAATCGCCGGAAATATGTTGCCCCCCCCCTTTGAGTCGTAATAACTCGTGTCTGATCCAGATTTGTTTATTAGCAAATAAAATATCTTTAAAACTAAACCGGCGAGGCTCCAAGGGAGTCCTGGTCTACACCCCCTAAACAGGAATAATGTCAAATTTTCATTAAGAAAATGCAAAATGTGCCAAAACATGCAGAAATTTTTGCCTTGCTATGCTTCATGATCAATTTTGGGAAAATGCTCCCCATCCAGCTAAAATCTGGATGCGCCCCTGTTATATTTTAAACATCACTGACTGGAAGATCTGGATGCATCTGTGGATTCTTATAGATACTTGGATATCTCGGTAAAGAATGCATTCATGATATTTGCAACAGCACTGCAGATCAGCACTGCTGTGCTATGTTTCATGAAGGAGTAATGAAGTGATCATGAAACTTGGTATAGAGGTATGCCATGATATGAACTGCATCATTTAATTTCAGAAAGGATGCTATGAAATTTTTGATTTCAGCTGCTGGGGTGGGGCTACACCCTCATATCTGAAATCTCAAAAACAGTTCAGATCCCCACCCCTGAACCATATATTTTCTTATTCCTTATCAGAAGATGCATTGCATGGTCATCCCTGGGGGTCAGCCCACCCCTCATTTCTGAAATCTTAAGTCATCTCATAAACAGTTCAGATCCCACCCCAAATCTATATATTTTCTTATTCTTTATCAGAAGATGAGTTGCATGGTCATCCGCAGGGGTCAGCCCCACCCCCTCATTTCTGAAATCTTAAGTTATCTCAAAAACTGCATACTATTACAATGAACAATTAATACCCTAATCAAAACTATGATTTCACTGAAATAACTCTTCCATTAGGCAAAATAGTATTGTTCACTTGAAATACTCGGATTATTGGCGGGACACAGTGTCCAGTGGACACATATTGACTTGTTTAGATCTAATATTCATCTGCCATTAGAAAGTGTTCTAGCACAAGGGGAAGAAATCTATAGACTTCTGAAAGGACAAGGTTACTGTTACTGTAAATAGATTTTAACTAAAAATGGTGTATGGCAGAAATATTTTGTGCAGATTTTGAAGCAAAAAGTTGCAACTTGGCTAATGGATCTCTGATCCTTCTTAGATTTTGAAATTGTTGCATGGTTTTAGGAATGATGAAAATAGGATTTCTTTTCATTTTGACAGCTGCAGATAATGTCTTTCATCAGTTAACGGACTTGATCTGGTATAAAAAAAAATATTTGAACATTCATATAATACAGGTGGCTTGATTTGCTTTAACTTATTCTTGTGAAATGAACTTCAGAAGTTTTATCTGAAACTACAAGGCCAAATCTTTAAGAACTTTATAAGAATGTTAACTAGGTTGTCCTCTACAAGGATTCCTCCTTTCATGTTGATTAGCAGGCTGTGTTGGAACCTAATTTTATATAAAACTATTGATTACATTTCAATCTTCTTCACAGAAACTGCTTCATTAGTTCCAACCAGAGTTCACATGAATGATGTATGAAATGTCCTCTACAAAATTTTTAGCTTGCCTGCCTGAAAGCCATTGGAGCTTTTGCCATCACTTGGCGTCAGCTGTCTGTCGTCCTCCTCCACATTAACATTTCATATTTTGATCTTCTTGTCTGAAACCACCAGGCCAATTCTAACCAAACTTTGCATGAATGATGTATGGAAGGTCCTTTATAAAACTATATCGTTTCATGGTGATTGGTCTCCTAACATGGTCGTCAGTTTCTGATTGGCCGATTTTCAAAATCTATAAGGCCAAATGTTCTGATACTATATAGGAATGATGACTGGAAGGTCCTCTACAAAGATACCTCATTTCCTAATGATCGGGTGGCTAACATTGTGGCATTGGTGGCACATAGTTTTACATTGAACTCTATGGGAAATTGCATTTTAACCTTCTCTGAAACTGCTCAGCCAATTCCATAGGTCCTTTATAAAATTTATTCTTTTTGTACTGATTGGTCAACTAATGTAGCCGCTGGGGGCAATTTTTGTTTCTGATTTGCCAATTTTCAGAAATCTTCTCTGAAACTACAAGGCCAAATGTTTAATAACTTTATAGGAATGATGAACTGAAGGTTTCTACAAAGTAATCTCATTTTGTGCTATTTGCCTCAGAGACATTCTTATTTTTGAATGGCTGATTTTCCAAATCTCTGAAACTGCAAGCCAGATGTTTTAAAACTATATAAATGATGACTGGAAGGTTCTCTATATATTGATCAGGTGGCTAACATTGCAGCAATGGTGGTACATGGTTTTACACTATGGGGAATTGCGTGTTAAACTGCTGAGCCAATTCTTATCAAACTTTGCATGAATGATATATGGAAGGGGTTTCATAAACTTACAGACACATCATCAGGGTATTTTTTGGCTATTTTTAGTGTGTTTCTTTAATCAAAGGAAAGCTGTAACAAGCAGATTAATTCATCTGAAGATTATTTCATATAATTCTCTTGCTGACTTGCCCCACCCCCGAGGGAACCCCGGGGTATAGAAATAGGACCTGGCTCTCCGGCCGTGAGGTAAAATCCCTAGATAAGGAGTGTCCATCGGATGGGGACGTAAATGTCTGCCCCGTGTGGGGAGAGAGTCACACTCCTCGCATGCTAAAGATCCCATTGGCAGAGATCAATAAGAGTAGGCCTATTTGGCCGCTGCCTTGGCAAAATTGTCCTGGTGGGGGGGGTCTTAGGCTGTTTACCATTTTTTTGTGACAGTCGAAAATTCTCCTCCCTTTGATCCTCCCCTCTTGTGCACCATCTCCCCTTCTTCCCTGTCCTTCATTTTCAGTTTTGATCTTTTCTTTATACATGTACATTTTGTGCTTGTGTCTTAATTAAAAAAAACAAAAAACTTATTTCTGTCAGGTTTTATTAATTGTCTACATATACTGGCATAAGTATTGGTGAAGCATAGTTCTAGTTAGGTTTCTTTACTGTAACAGGGAAGGGTTCTAAATGATAGTTCACATCAGTTAACCATGTGACATTAAATTTCAGGGTTAAATTTCAAGGTTCATAATTCTTCAAGACACATCAAAAATGATCAGATTTTATGTTTCTATAGATAAATAATGTCTGAAAATAGTAGAATAGGCCAAATTCCACCTTTTGCATAGGTAACAGAATTCTCATTTCCATTCAGTTTTATTTTTTAATTTTGACCCCGGAGAGATGCAGATTATTGTCAGACACAAATAAGATCAAAAATTTTCTTTTGTTGTAATCTTGTCATCCTGAGCTGTGTAGCTGCATCTTCCACAATTGGTGAAGATTTTTCAAAAGTTGAATAACTTGCTCATATCCTCATAGGATTGCATAAACATTAAACAGCATCTTTATAACATCCTAGGCAAAATTATGAAAAATATAATTTTCAGTGTAAATAATGGTGAAAAAAAAACAATATTGTGCCTTTCTGTTTAACTCTTCGGTTAAAATTTTTCAAACTTTAAACTGCATCAAATCTCTATATAACCTGTTGAACCTGCACCGAGGCATCATAATGGTAAAAATTTACTTGTCCAAATTTTTTGAGTATTTCATTTTTTCTTTATCCTTATTTTTCATTTGATAGCAAGACTTAATTTTTAATAAAATTTTTTTGCAATCTGTAATAATAATTTTGAACAACTTTCTAAACAGAGTGAAATTGCTGTCACAGAAGCTATCTTAGCCATCTTTGACATCTTTATTTAGATTTCTGGTCTTACTGGATATGACACTCCACAGAATTCACTTCTTTCCAGACTTTCCCACTTACAATGTGACAGGTGCAATCGCCGGAGCAGGACATGCTTATCCTTCTTGAGCACATGATGTCAACCCCGGTTTTTGTGGGGTTCACATTGTAAGTGCTTTGGTTTTTACATCGTCTTGTTCATGTTTTCTTTGTCTTCTGTTTACTTTCTTCTTTAGTGTTATATTTTCTTCTTTTCCTTTTTATGGTTTTTCCATTTCTGTGTTTCCAGTTTTGCCTTGTCTACAGATTATGCTTTTCTGAACTTGTTCGTTCGATATTCTTTTGCCGATATTTTCTTTGTTTATAAACATTAATGCCGATTTGACTCTGATTTGAAGTATGACTTTTTGTTTTCTTGCCAAATTTTACAACATTTACACGACTTCTCAGATACATGTTTTACCAGATGTGGTATTTTTGAGTGAATTGCAGTCTTTTAAGACAATAGTTTCTCAATTGAGCCTCTAGCTCAATTCAAAAAACCAGTTAAAAAACCATCCTGGGGTAGGTTAGAGTGCTTTAGAAATCTTAATCATTAGTGTTTACCTTTGTTGACAACTTAAACCTGTGTTGCTCCCCGATAAAGTGCATGAAGAGTTGTCCAAAAAAAAATCAATTTTCTTGAACAAAATGATTTTTATGAAGTTGTTGACATTGTTTGCTTTTTTAGTTGCTGGATAAAAAATTAGTGATAAAATATTGCCAGGAATACCAAATGGTCAAGGCAGAAGATATCTCAAAGGCATGCATACTTTTGCCACTCAATAACTATAGATTTGAAGTTAGAAATAGATTTGAACAATGTAAACTTTCTTGAGTCCTAATAGGTGAAAAATTAAATAGAAGTATCCATAAATTAGTGGGTAAAAAAGGGGTTAAAATTGTAATTTTGAATTTTCATATAGGAACTCTCAATTGTCGTCTGATTTTTATGGTATTTTTTCATTCAATTCTTTATTACCTCTCTGAAGAATATGGAAAGATTTCCCCGAATTTCTAAAATGTTTGAGTTAAAAAGGGTCTTAAGGGGCAATTTAAAAAAAATTGAAACTTTTTTATTTTTCATCCAATTTTTGATGAACTTTTTATTTCAAATGTTCATGTTAATGAGTGTTTTAAGGGGAAGTTTTTTCTGTTTTGTATAATTTTCAGAATAAAAGATTTTGTTGTTCTTCTGTCTATATGGAATTCTAATTGTTCATAGAATTTTGTTGGTTTTTAGCTCACCTGGCCCAAAGGGCCATGTGAGCTATTGCCATCACTCGGCGTCCGTCGTCCGCCATCCGTCCGTCCGCCCGTCGTCCGTAAACTTTTTCAACAATCTTCTCCTCTGAAGCCACTGGGCCAATTGGAACCAAACTTGGCCACAATCGTCCTTAGGGTGTCTAGTTTCAAAATTGTGTCCGATGTCCCCACCGACCAACCAACATGGCCGCCGTTACTGAAAATAGAACATAGGGGTAAAATCAACAAAAAATACAATTAAAAACTTCTAAAAAATCCTGTAAAGGGCCAATTGCTACCAAACTTTGGGGAAATGAAACATTTGTGATTCCCTTTAAGAATTATGGTTGATGACCCCCAACTGATATCAAACATGGCTGCCAAGTTACTAAAAATAGAAAATTTGACAAAAAATTCAGTAAAAAAATTCTGAAAAATCCTCTAAAGGGCCAATTACTACCAAACTTTGTGTAAATGATGCATTTATGATTCCTTTAAGAATTATGGTTGATGACCCCAACCGATATCAAACATGGCTGCCATTGTTACTAAAAATAGAAAATTTGACAAAAAATTCAATAAATATTTTCAAAAATCTTCTCCTCTGAAACCACTGGGCCAAGTGGAACCAAACTTGGCAACAATCATCCTTAGGGTGTCTAGTTTCAAAACTGTATTCGATGTTCCCACCGACCAACCAACATGGCCGCCCTTGCTGAAAATAGAACATAGGGGTAAAATCAACAAAAAATTCTATTAAAAAATTCTAAAAAATCCTGTAAAGGGCCAATTGCTACCAAACTTTGAAATGAAACATTTGTGATCCCCTTTAAGAAATATGGTTGATGACCCCAACTGATATCAAACATGGCTGCCACGTTACTAAATATAGAAAATTTGACAAAAAATTCAATAAAAAAAATTCTGAAAAATCCTGTAAAGGGCCAATTACTACCAAACTTTGTGGAATTGATGCATTTATGATTCCCTTTAAGAATTATGGTAGATGACCCCAACCAATATCAAACATGGCTGCCACTGTTACTAAAAATAGAAAATTTGACAATATTCAATAGACTTTTTCAAAAATCTTCTCCTCTGAAACCACTGGGCCAAGTGGAACCAAACTTGGCCACAATCATCCTCGGGGTGATTAGTTTCAAAACTGTATCCGACGTTCTCACCAACCAACCAACATGGCCGCCGTTACTGAAAATAGAACATAGGGGTAAAACCAACAAAAAATTCATTTAAAAAATTCTGAAAAATCTTGTAAAGGACAAATTGCTACCAAACTTTGCTTAAATGATGCATTTATGATCCTCTTTAACAATTACGGTTCATGACCCCAACTGATATCAAACATGGCTGCCACTGTTACTAAAAATAGAAAATTTGACAAAAATTCAATAAAAAAATTCTCAAAAATCCAGTAAAGGGCCAATTAATACTTTGGGTAAATAATGTATTTAGGATCCCCTTTGAAAATTATGGTTGATAATGTCAACTGCCAACAAACATGGCTGCCACTATTACTAAAAATAGAAAATTTGACAAAAAATTCAATCAAAATATTCTGGATAATCCTGCAAATGGCCAGTTGATACCAAAATTTGGGTAAATGATACATTTATGATCCCCTGTAAGAATTATGGTTGATGACCCCAGCTGCCAACAAACATGGCCACAACTGTTACTAAATAGAAAATAAAATATTTTTCTAGATTCCTTTTGTCAAATCAAATATTAACCTGAAGCCAATAGGAAACCAGGTGAGCGATACAGGC
>JAOXYI010362626.1:0-10136 GCA_028566495.1 Lithophaga antillarum
TACATCGATGGTACGGATTAAAAGAAAAGGAAGTCATAACAACTTTTCACATTACACAAGAAGTTTGATTTACGAAAGGGGGAAATACATGTACTCAAGATTCGACTGAAAAAAGGTAAAATAACATAACTTTTCGAATTGGGGACTATAAAAAGTGTTCGACACAACCGATGTATTCCACTCAAGCATGTTCGAATTAACAGTGTTGGATTTACATAGAATAATAGGGAAATAATTCAGGACCGGCCAGCAACTTCGACACATCCATTATAATCGAATAAAGAGTGTTCGACACAAACATGTTTGACTGTATATAGCATTTGAGAATTTTAAAATTTAATTGAGAACCCATTCTACATGTTCTACACAATGTTTCGTGTCATGCTAAGATCCCAGTGAGGGAGGGTTTAATCTAAAAAAATGTGCAACAATTTTACCCTATAAATACAATCATATGATGTACTTGCCTTTTACATTTAGAAAACGATAAAGAAAGGCATGTGCAGCAAATGTGAGGTCATTTGTTCCCTGTAATTGGAAGCTTCTGCTTTTAAACTTCTCCAACTCTTTAAATCCATTATAGAAGATAGACCTGAATGGTATAAGGTGTGTTTTCACCCGACCAAGAGCAATATCTTCCTTTGTTACTGTATTTATATCAAGAAATCCGTTCTCATCTCTCAAATATTGTTTGACATCTAAACGAGCTTGCGAGAAACTGTCCCCCAGCTCCCACCATGTTACACGTAATGGTGCGAATAAAATATCGTTGTAATGATCCAAAGCTTCCTGTAAAGAACTGCTTAAACCCGAACTGCAACGAATAAAATTTAAATCCGGCCTATGTCTATAACGTCTTGGAAATAACCTCAAAGATTGTAAAGAGACTTTCAACATGACAGTGGAGATCATAGGGAAATGGGGAAGGAATCGGAAAAATATGCAAGTTTGATTCGCCTTCGATTGTTCTCGGCTTTTACCCGATTACACCTCTATACTAATTTACTGCACATTTTGCAATATTTGGAAGATTTATCGTATGCTTGAGTAGCAACAACATAAGGATTCAAGTTTTAAAAAAAAATCCCAGACTAAATAATGCTCTGATCTTTGCAAATTATACATAAACCAATTACTTGATCGGCTAGAAAGTACTCTTTTAGGGAGTGACCATTTGACTTTGGGAGGGGGTATGGTTTTTCTAAAATAAAAAGTTTCCGTTTTTGAAAAATGAGAAAAAAAATACTGTGTTAACGACCGGAAAGAAAAAATATACTGTGCTTTTCCAAAGTTGAGAAAAAAATAATGTGGAGATGGCCTTGGTGAAAAAATAGTTTCCCGTATTTTCCAGAACAACCATGAAAATGAACATTTATTTGAACAAGGGGAACCGTGAGCATAGCTCACAAACTAATACTCCCGTGCCCAAACTAAACCTACTTATTGCAAAATGAACAAGAACCCCTTTGAAAGATTTCAAGTCCTAAAAAATATATTGTGCAAAACTACACTGCATACTTTAAAATGTGTTAAAGTTTAATGAAATTCCATGTAATGGTTAAAGAAGAGTACTGGATACAATATGGGACCCCCTTAGCATATACATGTAAAATGACTACTTCCCATGTTTTCATGAAAGTTTTGATTACGGAAAAAATTAGACATATGGTGCATTACTACACCTCATAATGAAGAATGTGTTGAAGTTCTGTGAAATTCCATGTAGTGGTTAAGAAAGAGTAGTGGATACAATATGGGACCTCCTTCATCTAGAGCCTAAGTACATGTAAAATGGCTGTTTTCTGGAAAATATTTAATAATGAGAAAAATTAAATATATGGTGCACAACTACACCTCATACAGTGAAGAATATGTAAATTTCATGAAATTTCATGGAGTGGTTAAGGAGGATTAGTGGATAAAATATGGGACCCCCTTCACCTAGAGCCTAAGTACACGCTATTTTCTGGACAAATTTGAATTTTGACAAAAGTTAAATATATGGTGCACAACTACACGTCATACTGAAGAACGTGTTAAAGTTTCATGTATTTCCATGGAGTGGTTAAGGAGACGTAGTGGATACAATATGGGACCCTTCTCACCCAGAGCCTAGGTACATGTAAAATGGCTATTTTCTGAATAAATTTGAATTTTGACAAAAAAATATATAATGCACAACTACACTTCATACTGAAGAATGTGTTAAAGTTTCATGAAATTCCATAGAGTGGTTCAAGAAGAGTAGTGGATGCAAAAATAGGATCCCCACATCTACAGCCTAAGTGCATGTAAAATAGCTATTTTATGGACAAATATGAATTTTGACAAAAATTGAATAATCATGCACAACTACATTTCACACTGAAGAATGTGTTAAAGTTTCATGAAATTCCATGCAGTGGTTGAGGTGGAGTAGTGGATACGAAAAACTGATTACGCGGGGGTATAATAAAAGTAGAAACAACAAAGTATGCTTTTCCGTAGTGATATAAAAAAAAAAGATAACAAACGTAAAAATCCGTAAAATGATCCTTCTGTTAAGAACAATTCATGTCTCAATATGTAATTCATACTGATTCTTTATGACATTAAATTTTTACGAAAAATATTCTGAATTGGAAAATGATGAAAAGAAATATTTTGGCCGAAGTAGTTAGGTAAAAGAAATACTGCTTTTGATTTTTGAAGAAGAAAAAATCTGTCAAAAACAAACTTAGTTGCGAGTCTTCCATGGAAGACATATGTCGCCTGCTCCTAAGTATACACTGAGATACAGTAAAAAACCGAGATAAATATTCAAAAAAAGACAAAGAATTATGATTTTAAAAGTCAGTTTTCATCTGTAAATGCATATATGTTTAAAAAGGTTAAAGTACTTGTATATGCTTTAGTTCAAATATGTATGTCTATATGGTCATGATGGTATGTGACATGTCATCTTAAGGTGATGCACCCTCATATCAAATATCATAAGCCTAGGTGAAAAGATAAAAACAATTATGGTCTGGACAAGCTTACATTATAAACAAATAGTTTGACCTTGAGGTCAATAGTCAAGGTCATACATGGGTCATGATGGTACATGACACATCGTCTTATGGCGATATAACCACATGCCGAATATCATAAGCCTATGTGAAAAGATAAAACAAAAGTTCTGGCCCGGACAAGCTTACTTGTCAAAAACAAACAATAATTTGATCTTCAGGTCAAAGGTTAAGGTCATATGTGGGTCATGATGGTACGCGACACATCAACACATCGTACATCCACATGCCAAATATCATGTCTAGGAGAAAAGATTAAAAAAATTCTGGCCAGGACAAAGTTACTTGGCAAAAAACCCAATAATTTGAACCTTCAGGTCAAAGGTCAAGTTTGTATGTGGGTCATGATGGTACACGACACATCGTCTTATGGTGATATACCCAAATGTCAAATATCATAAGCCTATGTGAATAGGTAAAAAAATTCTGTCCTGGACAAGCTTACTTGCCAAAAAACCCCAATAATTTGACCTTCAGGTCAAAACCAATGTCATATGTGGGTAATGACTGGACACATCGTCTTGCGGCTGAAAAACCAATAATTTGATCTTCAGGTCAAATTTCAAGCTCATATGTGGGTCATAATGGTATGCGACACATCATCTTATGGTGATATACCCACATGCCAAATATTATAAGACTATATGAAAAGATAAAAAAAAGTTCTGGCCCGGACACGGCTAAAAAACAATAATTTGACCTTCAGGTCAAAGGCCAAGGTCACATGTGGGTCATGATGGTACGCGACACATTGCCTTATAGTGATATACCCACGCGCCAAATATCATAAGCCTATGTGAAAAGATGAAAAAGTTCTGGCCCGGACACAGCTGTATTAAGAGAGTGACGACGACGCAGGACGCAAGACGACAGAGGGTGATCCCTATATGTCGCCCTGCTAAGTAGCAGGCGACATAAAAAACCATAGCCCCCTCTCCCCTTTGAAGTTAAACTACAACTTTAGAAATATAGTATGTAATAATACTGCATATGCCGATGATGTCGCAAATATTGGTAGGCATGACACAAACGTTCTGATCCTCCTAAATATGGCTTATGACTTTTCGTATATGGAAGGTTATAAACTGCAACCGACGAAAAGTGTTGGGATTCAGATTGTACCAACCAAAAGTGCAAAAAACAAAGCTGATGATCCGGCATTCAGTTTTGGATCAGAAAACATGCCTAAATGTTAAGATAGCTACGCATCTTAGTATCAAGAGAACTGACTCGCTGAAAAACAACTCTGCAGTAAACGTTCAGGAAAATATAAAGAAAGCCCGTAGAAGTGCTAACAGTTTATTGAGATGTGGTTTCCATGGCAACAATGGACTTGACCCTGAAACGTTGATACATCTGTACAAAACATACTTTTCTCCACTACTGGCATGGAATTAATACTACCAAAGTCAAAGGATCTAGAACAACTTGACAGATTCCAGAAAAAAATGCTTAACAACTCCTGTCAGTTCCAGTATCTACACCAGATACCACAGTATACATATTAACTGGTATACTGCCTGTGGAAGCTCAAATTGATATCCGAGGGTTAAATTTCTTCAATAATGTATGTAACCAATAAGAAAATAGCATAGGAAAACGACTGGCAAGAAGACAGTTGGCACTGAAATCAAATAACAGTCACGGTTGGTTTATGGAAATGAGGAGAATTTTAATAAAATATGATTTGGAGGATACTGATTACTATCTTGTAGTCAAGTTAATTATGTATTTCCTTCTTCTTGGCTTTGTTCTTTTCCCTTTTGTCAATCTCAAAATGGTTTCAACATACTTCTCAAATACATTTTCCTCTGTACTGTATCCTCCAAAGATGGTTCAAGCCGTACATGCTCTTTTATTCTCTGAAATTATACACAAAGATATGAATATTATACTTACATTGATTTTTATACAAGTCCGAAAGTTTATAGGTGCCATTATGGATTGGATTGGATTGGATTGGATGTTGGGCTCTATTGTCACTTTCAGCAATTTTTGTTTTTATTTTATTTTTATTATATCGCGACTACAAGACTTACTGGGAAGGAAAGCTGTAACGGTTATCCAGCTGAAACCCCCGACCATGGGTAGGTGTCTGGTAATCTTAACCATCATGATGAAGCGTGGCAATCAGGAGTCCAACCATTCTCCTTAAATCTGATTGACTCAAAAATATAAAAGTATACAAATTAAAGTAAATGTAACCCATCAATGCAGATTCTTTTGTCGTATTTAAATAGTTAGATCTGATAGAACAATCCAGTCCCATATGTCAAAACTTTGCTCACTGCTACAGTCAATATACACTTTCCACTAAAAGTTTGGAGTTCATATTACTTTGCTTAGAACATTCAAATAATGCAATGTTCAAGAATGTGGTATTAGTTTCCAGATTGTCAGCATGAAGATAAATACGTTGTGCTGGAAACTTAATTTGCTAATTACAATTTTTATATGCTTAAAATCAACCATACAATTAACAAGATGTATTCCATAGCTATGTTAGTTTTTCGTTAGTAATAACATTTGGCTTTTATTCCTGTATTTCCTTTTGTGTTTTTATGTGGTTCTACAAACATTTTAATCTAAATGTGACCGTTGTCAAATTTTTCTGTTAACTACGAGCAGAAGGCTTTCTGAAAGGTTGGTCATATGATTTTTACCATTATTACAAGGTAATGCGTCACCATGGTACAGGCGGAAAGTGACGAAAAACTGTTTTAAGTCAAAATTAAATAAAAAATTAAAAACTTATGCAGAGTGATATTATATGCAGTACAGGTGTTCACCAACTCTTATTCAGAGTTTCCAACATTAGGTAGATCATTTCATTCGTCACTCTAACTGAATGCCAAGATTGACAACTGACAACATATATATGGCCTGACGCTAAATCGTAATGAGTCATCACGAATAATAGTAAATGGTAATAATTTTTTTTTAAAAATGACATTACATATGCTCTAGGAGTTTGCTAACTATCATACAGAGTTTTCAAGATATGTAAAAACTTCACTTGTCTCCCTATATGAATGCCAAGATTACTAACAATATATTTCACCTGACACAAATGCCTTATATACATTGACATAATAAACTTCAGCAAGTACACTTTACTGATTAGATTTAAAGGTTTTTCCAGACTGGATAACTCAGTCTGAGACGCAGAAAGCAATCAAAACACTTTTCTTTTCCTTTTTTGTTTTTATTTCATACTTGTGGGATTTTCTCATTAACAGTTATATCAATGATATATTTCCATTTTGAATAAATTTAATTCCAGTAGTTTACATTCAGCTGAACCTCGTCGTTGAAGTAGTTTTACTTTAGAGTACATCTAACCGAGTATTCACCTTAGTTGAGGTAATTTAAGCTGCTAATTACTAGGACAGGACTGTTATTTCTCTTCGAATTATCCCATGTACACGACTTATCTGAGTTCGAATAAACAAGGTTTGACTGTATATGGTGTGTAATGCATGTATCTCATTGGATAGTTTTAAATTCCAAGGTCTCTGTGATCTAATAACAAATACATCATTCATACCGAAGCCATTCTTATATTGCTATTCTTTACAACTGTTGAAACCTTTACTGACAATGATCCAGCAGCTGACATCTCCAGAATTTAGAATTTTTATTTTACATACTTATATAGACTTCCTGAATGTTTGAACGACAAATATGAAATTTCAGAAGAATTTCAACAACAGATGTCTCAAACTGAGACACATAGAATACTATGTTTACGTCAGCAAGTCTGATAGTAAATAAATATGGCTGAAAAATTGCTGAAAGTGACGATAGACCCCATACCCCTTTTTCCAGAGAAAAGCGTATTTGGTATATTCGTTGTGTTGACATTCATTGGACCAGTGTATGTTTTATGTGCAATCCTCTTATCTACAACTTGAGACTGAAACTGATATAACCTTTCAATATTCTCTCACCTATTCATCTACAGAATGAAAAGATAAACAGGGAATGTCGGTAATCAAAACAATAAAATACTATTGTCTACTCTACCCGTCTATCCAACTCGTAATTATATAATAAAAACGGCTCAAAGATAACCACTGAATATCTGGGTCCTGGCTTATTAAAGGCACAAAACTGTGGTGGGGTTAAATTTGCATTCATGATATTTGTATGTCTTATTCTTATTGATATATGCATATAGTGTACACCAGATGACCTTTTTCTACAAATATGTTCAATTACACACAAAAAGTATCCCATTTCAATGACAGAAAGTTAAACTTGAGGAGTTTTTTATGTAACCTAATATCCAGGATCTTTCTTGTGTCCTGTTCTGGTATTTTGTTCTAACAAGGAAGTTTATGCTGGGAGTTGATACGGAAATTATATCTCAGAAAATTGAATGGAAATTTTCTTTCTTTTTTTTCCATTCACTATTAAAACATTGTATGCATATACTGTACACCAGATGTTCTGTTTCTACAAGGATGTTCAATTACACACAAAAAGTATCCATTTCAATGATAGAAAGTTAAATTGAGGAGATTTCTTTATGTAACCTAATATCCAGGAACTTTATTGTGTCCTGTTCTGGTATTTTGTTCTAATAAGGAAGTTTATGCCTGGAATTGATACGGAAATTATATCTCAGAAAACTGAATGGGAATTTTCTTCCTTTTTTCCATTCACTATTAAAACATTGTACAGGTTACACTTCTCATTTGCATACGGATGTTGGAAAGAAGCACTTACTGCAAGCCATCAGCTTAAGGTAATATTGATATAATCGAAGTCAAGTTAGGATATATTTGTTGATGAATATATCAGGAATATATTATTTTCATTAATTCTCTTCGTTCCACAACATGTTATCTGTTTATCTTCACTTGTGGTTCTTTATCGATCTGTAACCAAAGAAAGGAAAGACGAAATGAAATAGTGCAATGGTTGGTTTAGGACACGCAATTTTATTTGTTTATTTATTTCGATATTTTTATCTCGAACGCTCGAATTACTATCTGTAGCACTAGAATTACCATTTCCACCACACGACTTATTGTCTCGGACGCTCTACATATCTCCTTCACTCGACTTAACATGTCAAGTGCTCTACTAACTGCCTCGATCGAGCGCTTAATTTATCATATCGAAATCTCGACCTATCATCTTCAGCATTCTACTTTCAATCTCGACCGTTCAACTGACGATCTCAACCTCGATTACTTGAATTAATATTGCAAGCACTCAACTTACTATTTAGAGCATTCGACCTATTATCTCAAACGATCGACTTACCATCTTGATCGTACAACATGCTATTTCGAGCGCTTTCAAGACATCATCTCCAGCACTCTACTTACTATATCGAGCGTTAGGCTTTCTATCTCGAGTGCTCGACTTCGACTCTGAAAGTTTCGAGAAAATAACTTGAGCGCTTTATTTATCATCTCGACATACTATCTGTAACTTTCGATCTTTTTCTCTGGAGTGCCCGACTTAATATCTCAAGCATTCGAATTGTCATTTGCCCTATGCCTTTCAAACTTAAAATAGTAAATAGTTCTCGAGATAGTAAGTAGATTTTTCCAAATAATATATAAGACGATCGTCGAGATAAAGATTCTGGCGTTTATTCACATTGGAAATACATAATGCATATATGTTCCAACGGTAGGAGCATATGTCAGCATTGTATGAATTCTATCAGAAACCTGGAATACCAGACGGTACAATAAATACTCACTAAATTTAATTCTAAGAAACAGAAAAAGTCTAAGCTGTATGAGACTTATTCCTTTCAAACGGACGATTTTGTTCTAATCTGATCAAAGACATTTGTAGATATTTTGTTTTATAAATCCTAATTATATTTTGACATGAAGTTTATGTTTTAGCACTTTGTAAAATACGATGTTCGAAACATAGAACGGCCAACCTATGAAGAGGTTAATTTAGCTATTTAAAATCAATGGTAAATCAGGAAAAATTATAAATTTTGGTAAATTTCGAAATTATTTCTGGAAAATACACGTTATAGTAACGTGAAACATATTCACAAAATATTATTAAATAAAGTTGATTAGATTCTGAAATACGCAACTTTTTATGTTACCGTTTGTTTAAAGAGTGACTCATATCAAGGTCTCATATAATGGTTTGGCCAGAATACATATTTGTCAGGGAAACATATTATTTTTTTTTTTCAGATATGAATAGACAACCAAGTAAAGATGAGTCACGTCTCTTTTATAACTATTTGTGCCATAAATTTGGAACAGAGAAAGAAATAAAGACCAGAAGGTTACATTATACTATACACGATTACTTCGCAAACATGAATGATCCTAAGTCTTATATTATTACACTTATTAGTAGTGGAAGTAAGGCGGAAGGTCTGCATATGAAAGGCAGCGACATTGACATTATGCTTTTATTGAATGACATAGAGGTATGCGAAAAATCAACTGATATTAAACAACCGTCATTTGTCATGGTAACAGATGAAACAAAACCAGGATTTACACAACTAAGACTATGCTGCGATACTCCGATTTATGATATATTATTGTTAATGATACGAGAAAACTGCTGTGTACGTTACAGACAGCATTTATATATATCAAACGAAAAAATTAAATCGTTCTTCATGTCAATATTTTCTAGAAAAATGTCAGTTCATGGACCATGTATAGCGGCAGATGATGTTATCGATCTGGCTATTTGCCTTAGGTGCAAAAATTGGATAGATGAGGCACAACCATGGGTGACGAGAAATCGTATGTGGCCCTCATCCGATCAAGTTTCATCGATCATCAGGCATGGAGTTTTGTTCGTTCCGATTGGGTGTAAAGGATCTCCTAATGAAGAACTTGAATGGCGTATTTCATTTTCAGTAGCCGAGAAACAACTTATATATTCCTTTGCCCATACTCAGCTACTATGCTATGCTCTGTTAAAAGTTTTAATGAAAGAAATTGTTGATAGGTATCAAACTTGTAAAGGATTGTTATGTTCTTACTTTTTAAAAACTATCGTTTTCTGGGTTTCTGAAGAGCTGTCCGTGTTCATATGGCGACCAGAAAACCTTATTTTATGTTTTATGCATTG
>JAOXYI010362736.1:0-10136 GCA_028566495.1 Lithophaga antillarum
AATAAGTCCATTTAGGATTGTTTAGCTGTAAATTTTATCATGGGATTTTTCCTACCATGTATCAATGGTACTGTGGTGATTGTCTGATTTTTGTAAAGACCAGTACTTAATTGAAAATGAAAAATATAATCATAATTTTGAAGTGAAAATTGAAGGTTGTCTGTTGTCTATTTCAGAAATGGACATGAGTTATGTTTACATTTAACAGATACAGTAACAGATACAGAGAAGACATGTATACTGTCAGGATTCTGGTTTGTACTAGAATTAATGTACCATATTAAGTTGAAACATAAAATGCACAATTTTACATTCATACATGTATGAATTTCCGAGATGGGGGTGCGTATTAAGCAGTAAAGAACAAATTTTGAAAGTTTTGTCGTGTGTATGTGAAGATACAACATTTCCAGGCACGTATGTAAAAACCGATCCATCTCCAGTAGAATTTTTTGTCTGGTCTAAATTCATTCTCTGTATTGTAATTCTTATAAATAAATGTAATACGTTGTTAAAATTCAGCAAATTTGACAGACTTTACGTAAATACAAGTTTGAACATCAATAAAGTACATGTTGAAGCCACCATGTTTGTTTACTAAATCGTCGGGGGAAATCCTCCATTTCATATATCACCCTCTGAGGAGAATTGACGTTGGTGTTGATCAGTTATTGATTTTTGTGTACATGGCAAACATGCGATTTGAATGTTTGTGTAATGTAATTTATTAGTGATAAAGAGTTGTTAAAAGCTGTTTTTTAATTCTTAATACATCCTGTGAATATATTTTATTCAGCTTAATGATACAAGAATTCATCAGTAGCTCTCCTATTCCGATTTAATTTTAAGAATAACGCATCATTTCCTGTTAACAATATTGACGAAAACATGACATTTTAAACAACAATTTAAGTTCTACATGAAGATATAATTCTAAAATAATTGTAACAACAGATATTTACTACAAAACGGAAGTAATATAAACAAAAGTAAAATTCTGATGCCGACTATTGCTTCCTTTTTGATGGTGAAAATTTTCGACTTCTCCCAGCATTTGTATGTACAAACTAAAGTTTTTACAGAGCTCTGTCAGCTGGAAAGGGTGGTGCCCATTAAGCACCAATGCTTTTAATATACAACCAAATACATGTATGGTAGTTTCAGGAAGATTGGTTCAGCAGTTTACAAAAAATCGACATTTTTTGTAATATTTTAATCCATGGCAATGGCAACCATTTTGAAAAATTCAAACTAAAATCTAAAAGAGAACAATCCAATAACTATTCTGCCAAAGTCTGGTTGCCACTGGTAAAGTAGTTTTAAAGGAAAAGATCAAAATGTGTCAGATGGACAAAAAAAGTGTGACAGACAATCCCACGGACAAGAGGATTCCTATATAACACCAACTTACTAGGCAGGGGAATAAAAAACATAAACTTTGTATAATATAATTCAGGTTACACTCTAGCCAAGTTTACAACAATTTTTTCCAGTGGTTTCAGAATAAAAAACTTGTTAGACATTTCCTGTTGATTCCTATGTTAAACTTTTGTCCTGCAGTGGTGGCTGTCTTGAATCTGTGATGGGCACCAGAATCACAGCACAGAAGAGGATAATCTATGAACCATTATGAGAACACTATAATACGGCTAACATTTCAGCCATTCAGAAAGCACATTTGGCCATGGTGGCCGTGTTGAATATAAGTATATACTTTGCAGAAAACCATTCAAGGATCATTCCTGCAAAGTTTGTTTCCAATTATATTCAATGATTTGAGAACAGACAATTTCCCATTTAGTCCTGTGTTAAACAATGCCTAACAGTGGTAGCCATTTTGGATTTCCAATCAGGAATGAAAAGTATAAACTTGGTAAAGGACAATCTGAGAAACATTATGACAACATTACAGCTTCACTGGCCATTAAGAGTTTTTGACAAGCAGATTGCAGAAATTTCAGCCAATAAGAAAACTTAACTGGCCCTGGCAGCCATGTTGAAATTTCAGCCAATAAGAAAACCCTGGAAGCCAAATTGAATTTCCTATTAGCACCAAAGGTATGAATTTGTAGAGTACCATCTAAGGAACATTTCAGCCAAGTTTGCTTCCAATCTGTCAGAAGGTTTCAGAGAAAAAGACTTTTCTATATCTGTTTTCCACCTGGCATAAAAGTACAGTCGAACTTCGCTAACTCAAACCTGGAAGGGACTGTCAAGATTAATTCAAGTTTTCGGTAGTACATAATATGCAAAAATCATTGGTTGGACTAAAAATGTGGTTCGAAAAATGCATAGTGTTCGAGCCATTCGAGTCTGAGCTACCGAAATTCAACTGTACAACTTGGTAGAAGACCATCTACAAGACATTATGACAACATTACAGTTTCATTGGCAATGTGGTTTCTGACAGGAAAATTGTTGAAATTTCAACCAATAAGAACACATTATTAACCCTGGTAACCATGCTGAATTTCCAACTCGCACCCATTATATAACTTTTGTAGCGGACTATCCAATAAACATTCCAGCCAAGTTTGCTTCCAATTAGATCAGTGGTTTCACAGAAGATCGAAATGTGAAAAGCTAATGACGGATGTGAAGTAATGGAAATAGTTCACACACTCTTTCAGGTCAGTTGAGCTGAAAACCCAAGGGGATGCTAATGTCAATGCGACAACATAAATCCTGACCTCAAGATTTTTTAAAACTAGAATAAAAGTTCTGAAGCAATGCTTTTCAAATCACATATTAAGTGATGCCTTTTCACAAACTAATAAAAACTTACATTTCTTTCCATTTCCCACAAGTGTTTTCATCTTTTCCTCTTTCAGTGTTTCCAAGCAACACGATGCTACATGAGCTATTTCTGGTCCAAATCTGAAAGACTATTTGCAAAGAACAGCACATCACTTACAGTTTATGAATTCAAAAACAAAAGAATTGTTCAAACTAGATGGTAGCAATGATAAAAAAAGCACATTTTAAGCAATGTCTACGAATTATTTAAGATTCCTTTCATTTCATAGCTTTTAAATTAAATACAGCAAACTGCAGTTTATTACATACTGGATAATTTCACATCACATTTACATGTATTTCCAAACAATTTTCATCTTTGTTAATGTCTGTAAATCCCTAAAACCAATTGCTTTTATCAGCATATTCCTGCGAATTGCATAATTTTGACAGGCAATTTTATGATGCACTGCAGTTAACATGAATCTTCTGTGATACATTCAAAGTTTTAAGGCTGATACATACTTATTTAAAATTTTTAAATCTACAATGATCATTTTCTCTAGGGTTAGGAAAAAACAAATATGCACTTCCTGTATCATTAATTGGTTCTTGCACTCTACTCTTACAACAAGAGAACTGAGCAGTCTGGTTTTCCTGTTTGGTAGTATTATCACACAAAATTAAATCGTGTATTGGCAGCCATGTTGTCTATGTCCTGATGATCATACTGACATGGTAGAACTTTGAAAAGTTGGGAATCTTTGTATTTTATATTTGATAGTGTAGAATTATAAAGTTTAGGAATTTCTGTATTTTATGATGAGTATAATTATCCTCAAGTTTCATTAAGATATCTTGAGTGGTTGATGAGATTCACGCTACCCCAGAAAGTTAACGGAGTATTGCTAGCCATGTTTGTTCCAAGTCCTGGTGGTCATATTTGATATCGCAGAATTTTGAAAAGTAAGGAATCTTAGTATTTAATTATCAGTAAAATAATCCTCAAGTTTCACTATGATATATTGTGTGGTTTCTGAGATACAGTTTACCCTCAGAAAGTTAACGCAATATTGGCAGCTATGTTTGTTCCAAGTCCTGGCAACCATATTTGTTATCTTAGAATTTTGAAAATTTGCGAATCTTAGTTTCTTATGATAAGTAAATTAATCCTCAAGTTTCACTGATAAATGTTGAGTGGTTTCTAAGACACAGGTTACCCAGAAAAGTTAATGCAATATAGGCAGCCATGTTTGTTTTAAGTCCTGGCAGCCATATTTGATATTGTAGAATTTGGAAAATTTGTGAATCTTAGTTTTTTATGATAAGTAAAATAATCCTCAAGTTTTAGTGAGATATGTTGAGCAGTTGCAGAGATACAGGTTACCCAGGAAAGTTAATGCAAAATTGGCAGCCATGTTTGTTCCAAGTCCTGCCAGCCATATTTGATATTGTACAATTTTCATAATTTGTGAATCTTAGTTTTTAATGATATGTAAAATAATTTTCAAGTTTCACTGAGATATGGTGAGCGGTTTCTGAGATACAGGTTACCCCAAAAAGTTAACACAATACTGGCAACCACGTTTGTTCCAAGTCCTGGCGGCCATATTTGTTATCATAGAATTTTGAAAATTTGTGAATCTTAGTTTTTTATGATAAGTAACATAATCCTCAAGTTTCAATGTGATATATTGAGCAGTTGCAGAGATATACGTTACCCTGGAAAGTTAATGCAATACTGGCAGCCATGTTTTTTCCAAGCCCTGGTGGCCATATTTGATATCATAGAATTTTGAAAATTTGTGAATCTTAGTTTTTGATGATAAGTAAAATAATCCTCAATTTTCACTGAGAAATGTTGAGCAGTTTCTGAGATACAGATTACCTTAGAAAGTTTAACACAATATTGGCTGCCATGTTAGTTCCAAGTCCTGGCAGCCATATTTGTTATCATAGAATTTTGAAAATTGCAATCTTAGTTTCATATGAAAAGCAAAATAATCCTAAGTTTCATTAAGATATGTCATGGGGTTGCTGAGATATAGGTTACCCCAGAAAGAGGATGCCCGCCCACCCGCCAGTTATAACCATTCCAATAACTGGAATTAAAGTTGGAAAACCTGGTTAAAAAATCATAACCACTTTTATGTGAAAGACAGTCATTGTCATATCATGGTGACCTAACTTTATAAAGATTCATTATTTTTTACAGACACAAATCATATGTTACAAGCCCTGTATTTGAAAAACCTCCTGGCAAACTTTTCTGACACTTTATTCTCTATCCAGCAGTAATACAGATACGAATAACATCTTTACCCTTGCATTTCATTTTGGGAAAAGAAAGGGCAACAATGCAGCTGAAAACTGTCAAAGGGGGCAAAATTGACAGCTGTTCCACTTTCATCCTAGACATATACTGCCTTACCTGGGTAAGGTAAAAGATACTAGTTGCTGATACACGGCTCATGGCATTAACTGCCCCTCTAAAGGCATAAATCTGTTGATGTGGATCTCCTACTAATATCTTGGCTTGAGGCTGATTAAGTAAAATGTCCGAAAGAGCTGAAAATAAACACAAAATCTGATTAAACAATTTGATTTTTGGAGAAATATATCATATAATCAAATCTGAAAAACTCAAGGTTTTTTCCAGAACATTTAAGGATGAGAGCATCATGTTTACATCACTGACCTCAAGAAAACAGAAAAGATGCAAACTATACAAGCGCTCCAAACAAAGGTGGTCCAATGCATATTTGTATGAATGTGAACATGAGGATCACCTGAGCCTGTATCGCTCACCTGGTTATGAACTGAATACCATGCACCCAACAATTATTCATGAACAGTTTTGGTTTGATGGTCTCATTTGTTTCCAAGATGATCTACTGATGGCCTCCTCGGAAATCTGATCAGCAAAAAAGAACACAAACTTGGTGAAAGAACATTCAATGATCAATCATGGACAGTTTCAGTTAATTGTCTCCGCTCTTCTTTAAGCACATTTCCCACAGGCTTCAATGATGAACTAAGTTTGTCTGTGGCAGCCTTCTTGGAATTCTCATCAGCATGGAGTTCACAAATTCGGTGAAAGACCATCCTATGATCAATCATGAACAGTTTCCATTTTAGTTGTCTCAGCTGTTTCTGAGAAGATCTTTAAGCATAATTTCCCACAGAGTCCAACGTTAAACTATGTTTGTCACTACCAGCCATTTTGGAAATCCAATTGCCACTACATTAAAAAATCTGGTAAAGGACCATCCAATGATCAATCATGAACAGTTTCCATTTAATTGTGTCCGATATTATCAAGAAGATTCTTGAGTATAATTTCTCATAGGGTCCAATGTTAAAATACAGGTGAATTAAAAGATAATTTGATATAAATAAATGCAGTTGTCAGATACAAAAATGCACTGCATTCAAATATGAAGCATTAGTTATCACTTCAAATTTCTTCAGCCAAGAAGCAAATAGAATTTAGCAAACTACAGATTTAAAAAGTTAATTTCTGTCATTATAAATAAATTTTACTCAGTTAGAAACTCAGACAACTTCCCTTTCTAATCAATCTGTTCATTAGAAGTAACAAAACAATTTACTTTTACCTTGACTCACATCACAGACAATGAACCACATATATTGTGGAGATGTATATTATTTTACCTGGTGACATATCCTGTGCTTCATCAATCAAGATACAATCAAAGTCCAGTAAACTGGGTTTGGATAGTTGATATACCTTCAAATAACCATCGTGAGTCATAAAAACTTCTTTATTATTGAAGTCCAACATCTTCATCCAAATGTGTTTTGCATCACCTGCGTACAGCTAGAAAAAAGCAATTTCATTAAAGATATTATTTTTCACTGTACACCCTGGTATGTAACATATTTTAATCAGGTCTTATTTGATAAGAATTTAATGTACGAGCCATATCCACAATGTACGTCCATGAAGACTATTTTAATAAAATTTACAAACAGAATGGTTCCAATGGAGACAGTGGTAAACATTAAAGAAGAAACCTGGAAACCCTTCTTTAACCACCCTGACACCTTTTCTACATAATATTTTTTGAATAGCCTTAATCTAAATATAAACCTTTCTTGATTATCAAATATATTTAATAATGGATTTATTACTTTGTTTCTTTAAAACTTTGCATTAACTTAAATTACTGATCAATCAATAACTATTGTACAGGGATTACAAATTACAAATGATATTCATGGTACAAAATGTATCAAGAGTCCCTTCCAGTTTTCCAATGCAAGTGAAATTTTCTTTTGAAACTTTTACACATTTATATGAATAAAGATTTGGAGAAGTAGGAAATGATAGCTTATCCACTCGCCTTTGCCGTGTTTTTAGAATATGAACAGAGTATTTCAAAACACACAGTATCACGAATATAATTCATGAATACAAGCAAAATATTTCAAACTCATCAGTACTACTTGCTAAGATGTGCTGGTTGACTTGATATCATTGACCTATAGGGGGCTTGGGTGGCCCAACTGTTAAGATCACTGACTTATGACCACAAGCCTACTGTTGTGAGTTTGAGCCCCACTTGACCCACATCAAGTGTCAAGGTTTCCAGATAACTAGCCAAGGTTGGAGGTTTCACCAGGCAGCTAGATAGCCATCTTGGCTTTTCTCCCCCAGTAAGGCTGGTAGTCACCATATACAGCAGTAGCTGAAAAATTGCTCAAAATGACAAAAACCTCAACAACCCTAACTGATCTATAACTTACAGAATCCTATATCTTGACATTAACACAAACTTGAATGGAGACATCCATGCATAAAATGTAGGTCATGGTGACTCTATTGTTGTCAGACTCCTCATCACTATCAAAGATGCACCCATTGACCAAATATTGTCATCTATAACTTGTACATGTAGTATCTTAGATCTGCCCCTGAATGCAAAAATTAACCATAGTCAATCATACATAAACTGTATATCACAGTGATCCAATAGCTGTCTGAATCTTTGGTACTCTCCAAGATACATCCACTGACCAAGCAATACGGACCAGAGTTAATCATGCATAAAATGTAGATCATTGTGACCCAATTGTCTGACACCTTCACCTTCTCCAAGATGCATCGACTAATCAAATATCATTGATCTATAACTTGTAATATCCTAGATCTGGACCTTAATCCAAAGCTTAACATTGACGAAAGGACACACGTAGGGATGGAAGATTGGACAAAACACTATATCCCCATGCCAACTTAGTTGGGCAAGGAGATAACAACCACAAATATCTTTGTGCTTTGTGAAATTTGGAAATTGCAAGGGATTTAAATTTATTGTTCAAAGCCTTGCCAAGTTCCAAATTCAACAAGGTCATGTCATGCTGTATTGCTATATAACCTACCTCATAAAACAGAAAAGCAATGGAAACACATTTTAACCAACCTCTTTCTTAAATACAAAAAGTTAAAATTGAAAAGTTAAATATCAAAGTTAAAGCCATTTAAACAATTTTGAATTCTTATATAACAATCAAGTCACATATTTCATGCAAACTGTCAGACTCTGATGAAGACTTTTGTGGCTTCCCACTGAAGTTAATTCCTATTTTTGTTCCCAAAACGGAGTCTTCTCTGAACTAGTCTGACCTTAATGCCATGATGAAGCTTCATGCAAAATACTAGATGTTATACAACTTGCAACACAGGTCTGTAATATTAATTACACCTCTCTTGTGAAACTTAGGTTAAACTTTAGACCTCTGATGAATAACTCTCACTAACCCAAGGGCCTCAAACTGAACTACTCTGAAAGTATTTAAATTCGTGGGTACTAATTTTTATGGTCTGAGAGAAATGCACTGGTTCAAAGGTTCTTAATTTGTGGGCTTCAAGGTTTCTATTGAAAATTTACATTTTGTTGGCATTTTAATTTTATGGCTTAAATGAACCATGAAATCCATAAAATTGATACCCAACGAATAATAACTATTTCACAGTAATTTGAAATCATACAATCATAGTTTCTGGTTTCCCTTACTGGTCTGTATTAAATATTAAACCCAGAGGTTTTGACACCACTAACATAACTCTACAATGTCAATAAACTTCATTTCTATGCTACAAAGGTACTTTATGCAAAATATTACTAAATTCACATACATGGTTATGAAGAAATATGGTTATCTTTCTACTTTTTGATGCATATGTTAGAACTTCAGATGCTGGAGCTCTAACGATCCTTGAGCCTTTTTTTGAGCTAAACTGAATCTCTATGCTGTTTCATGTAAAATATTACATGACTTACATTTATGGTTGAAATACAGATTTCATTATCTAGAGTTGTCCGCAGGCCTGGATTAATACCACTACCCTCCCCCCCCCACTTGGTCTTTTTCGAGTGATCATCAGCACTTATTACAGTCTTCAGGGTTAGCCACAGGCCCGACAGCCCAGGCCTGTGAAAATACCATCGGGCCTGTAAGAATTTCTCTTGCAGGCCAGTATAATAAATTAAAAATGAACTCAAAAAGATGGTGTGGGCCTGTTGGCAAAAAAGTTAATCATGAAGACTGTTATTAGGTGATGTCAATTCTATTGCTTATGACATACATGTATCATTTCATGGTGGTGAATATTTGTGTAAAGTATTAATTAAATCCTTTATTTGGTGCAAAAGTTATAGAGTGGATACAAATAATCAAAGTACCAACTGTGAGGTTGACCTTGGTGGCATGGTCATAGTGTTTGTTCATGACATATCATCTTAAAGTGGTTAATCTGTGCAAAGTATTACTAAAATCCTTTAATTTGGTTCAAAAGTTATACGGTAGACACGTATACAGCATAAAAATCATGACAACCTTGACCTTGATGGCATAGCTATGATGGTTATTCATGACACATCATCTTACAGTGGTTAACATTTATGCAAAGTATCAATAAAATCCTTGCTTTGGTTCAAAGTTATAGAGCGGACATGAATTGTGTCCAAGACATACAGCATACATATTTTGATAACTTTAAGTACTATCTATAACCTTGAACTTGTGGCATGGCAGGGGCGGAGGGAGTTCATGATGTATTTTCTCATGGTGGTTAACATTTGTGTAAAGTATCAATGAAATCCTTCATTTGGTTCATTTGGTTCAAAAGTTATAAAGCAGACAAGAATTGTGTCTAAAAATACACATAGCATAGATATCTTGGTAACCTTTAAGTACCATCTGATTGATTGCTATTTAACATCCAGCGAGCAATATTTCAGCATATTCAAGATCAGAACAAGTTAATCAATACTAATAAATAAACGGGGAATGGGGCAGACCATTGGGTGGAAAATTTTGACTGCCACTGGAAAAGGAGGATACAGTGGGTAGGGGTGGGAAATTTAGCCTTG
>JAOXYI010362847.1:0-10135 GCA_028566495.1 Lithophaga antillarum
ACTGGAGGCAGTTACAAGATTTTCATCTTTAGACATGTTATTACTTGAATTTTCCGAGCTTTTCTTTTTTTAATTTTTCAGAGAAAAATATGTATTTGCCGCAATTGTTTAGGGGACGCCGAGAGCAACCTTATCTGAATCCGCACCTGATAACCACGTGTGATTTCTAAAATTCAAATCCGTAGTCCTGAATTTATGTAGAACTTGTATACTCAAAAACTTAGTTACCACAGAATATATTTTTATACGTAAAATTTGTGCAGGGGCGGGTAAAGGATCTTTCAGTGAGACATTCACGGTCAAAAGATGTGATAGATTAATGTGATAAAAGGGAGGCTTCAACCGTTCATAATATTTCTTGGGTATGTGTTATAAGAATGATAAAGCTTCTATTTATTTCAAGATCCTTTTTTAATCATATAAAAAAGGTTTACAGTACACGTTAAGATTCCAGTTTTCTGTATTTATTTGCATCTCCACGGGTTGTTTCTGCTGTGAAATAGAATATGACCACTATATGTATTTCATTCCTTTAAAAAAAGTTGCAGCAACCACTGCCAAAATAACATGAGACACAAATAAAATGGATGCCTGTACAATTGTGTAATGTATGGCTTTGAAACAGATTTTGAATTGACTACCAGCCAAATATATAATTGTAGTACATAATGGAAAAGCTTTTAATTCTAAAGTTTTCGTGAACCAGATCGTATCACAACAACTGAATATACAATGTATTGCCTTTAACGAAAACCTCTTATAATGTTCTGGTAAAACGATACTATTCACAGCACTTACAACAAATTTCAGATTGTTTTTCTTTCTTTCTTTCTTTTTTCTTTTTACCTGCGTCGCCAGTGGCGAGCGCCGGTCTAGTAACCACTCAACTCCGTCCGTCCGTCCGTCCGTCCGAAACATTTGGGGTTGAAATTTTGGTCAAAGTTTTCTTGGCTTCTATGGAAGGGATTGATTTTATATTTGGTCTGCAGCTTGATAATGTTGAGTGGTACCGTGTAAGCAATTTTCAGATCTGCCGTGCAGCCACTTCCTGTCTGCCGATAGTTTGAAATTTTGCATGGAGCGACGCAGGTCCAGACCCGGTATTGGTCTTGTTGACAATATGATTATAGATTCGTCATTTCGTCATTATTCATTTTTTACACAGGTTTTTACATACAATATATAATACTTCCATTATATTTCAACCAGGAAAGTTTAGTAAATGATCTATTAAGCATCAATCCTGAAAATGCACACAATGCACTTGATGATGTAAGAATGCTAAAACAACTGCAACTGGTAGATGAAAAGGTAGTTTCTAAATGTATGACGGAAAAAATGACAGGAAGCGGTCTTTGCTTTTCTCATTTGAGGAAAGCATAGGACAGAAACCCGACTGACCTTATCACGAACTTGTTATCTGAGAGGTGTGACGATGGAAAACCAAGTGTAACTGTGAACAAAAAAATTATTTCCAGTGTCTGCAGTTTTATCGAAAAAATCACGACAAAATCTTAATGTTCTTAATGATAGTATGCATACTTCACTTGATTTATCAACATTGCCAGTGATATCTTTTAGTGATATGTTGACTTTCCCGTTTATCTTGGTATTTTCACCTGTAGCTAAGGAAGTGTCCTGCTTAATTGACAACAATAACTCTTGTTTGTTTGCTTTAATATTGGATAGAACCCCATATCTGCATGGTCCGGTCGGTCCAGCTACCAACAACTGTCCAGCAACCACCTCAAACTTCCACAAGTCAGATTTTTCGTAACTAGGTCCATGACAGCCCGACAACTCATTGGCAACCACGAGATTTCCTTTATTGAAGGATAAATAATATACTGCAGATGCTGTAGAATCTTCAGTTCCATTACTGTTGGAGCACAGAACAACAAGTGTAGAGTGACCAGTAAGATTCTCAATCAACATCACTTTCTCTGTTCCATCTACACTTTGACACTGACTGACAAACACGTGATCTGGCTTTGATGTTAAGTTATCTCTGTTGTGGAATATACCAAACTGACTACCAGCTGGTCCTGATACGGCCAGAATACCATCATCTCCTACGTCGAATTTAAATTTGTCTTCACCTGATATAACCTTGGCCTGGAATTTGTTGTCTTTGAAACCCGATCGTATCATATACAAAGCACTGATAAAGGTTTCACCATCATTACCGCTACATAGGATAATGGAAAGTCCACTACCATGGGGCTGATTAATGGCGCCATTTACATTCAGTGGTAAAGGAAGTGGTTTTGTATTATCAACGATTTCCATGAAAACACCGTTTCTAAGATTACCGTAACGACAGTCGTTTGTTAATAACATCAGATCATTGGTACCGAATAGACAGTCACCTAAAAACATTCCCTCTTCATCAACGTAATGATAATTTTCAGCACCAAAATGTCCAGCGTGGCACCTGGCTATGGATTTTCTCTGTACATGGTTACAGTCATATCCAGAGCGTACCAGCATGATTTCCGCATTTGTTTCTTCCCCTTTACCTCCAAATGCACATGATACAAAATAGAGAGCCGTACATCCTCCGTGGTAGGCATTCACATTGAAGTCTAGTTTTCCATAACAACGTATTGGCCACTTGGAATTACATCGACCATACACAGTCTTTATAAAATCTGCAAAATATTTTTTTTCAAAATGATTATTATTTTGCATCGTCAGTAAAGTCGGAGGCAGGCTCAAGTGAGTTTGTGTCGTTCAATTAGATTTTATAGATATATAAAACTAAATAAATAAAGGAGGATTTTTGGGGCTTCCTTTTGTGAAATATGGAAGGTCTTCCGACAGAAAGCTATACAATCTTTGACTCATGGCTTCTTCATTTTACTTTTTTTTTCTTGGCAAGAAGGGGGGTCTTTATTTTAATTTAATCTAAATCGTTATCAACACAAAAGCTTCATGACAAATATTGCTGTACTGCCTTTCAAGTATTTGGATTGTAAAATACAAGTGGACGGGCAAGGGGCAGTTGATGGTCGAGAACTTAATCTCAAGGTCTTGATTCAACATCAACACAAATATCAACGTGAAACTTTGTGATGATGTCACTTGTCATCATATACTATACCAGGATTCCCAATCTTTTGAAATTATACCATGTTAAATCGATTTCTGCAATTTGCACAACTTAATCGCTTGTTCAGATTTTCTACCCAACACACGTCTTCACATGAATCTTACTATACGAGGTAAATGGCTGGCGAACAAAATTCGACCAGAGTTTATTACTGTACTGCAAAAAAAATTACCAGGCTCACTCCAGCATAAAAGAAAGGACATGATGAACGACTTGTAAGTAAATGAATTGCTACTTCCTAAGATGTATCACGCTATGATTCAAAGAATATCAGTTGAGAAATGAACCTAGATACTAAACTTTATCAGCGTAACTCATTTGGCTTTAAGCACTGAAATAAAACCTGTGCATGTAAATTTTAACGTCAGTTAATTTGTTGAAATACAGAAAGTACCAAATTACATCAGCTGCTATGAAATGATGCCAAACAAAAAAATCACATTACGTTATGTTTTTCATATTTATACTGTTGTTTTTGTGTACCGAAGTATTTCCCCTTATCGATAACTGAGGTTATACCAAATTTTTTTTACATAAGCCGTATAGGCCTGTTTATCATCTGAATGCCTCTTGTAGGCTTTTTTACATCCATCATTAGCCAAGCTGATTTTCTACATGTATGAAGAAACGTATATGAAGAATGGAAGTACCTTCTACTGAAATCTACTACATTGTACAATCTGACAACGCAATATTTAATATCAACCGAAAGTGGAAATATCCTAACCTTGTATATACAACCAGAAACATTAAAAGTCTACAAATGTAGAGATTTCCAAAATCTGATGCTGTACAGATGTACATGTAGTATGTTTATTTTACGATGAAGGCAGCTGCTGTCAGATAATAGCGATAAAAATTAGGTAAAATTACATTTTGAATAAGTATGTCCATAAGTTTTTTACATGTGACATAAGTATTCATTACTTTCTGACAAACGTAAAGGGTCCTAGAAACAGAGCTGCAGATAACTGAAGGAATATATATTCATGTATTAAACATTTTTTCGAACCAATGATGTATTTTAGATTTCTATTGATTATATGTAAATTTCAAAAAGTAAGCAAAACTTCTCGTATAATTTCAAAATTACCAGGTTCATCTTCAGTCTTCGGTATATGCGCAGTCTCTTCTTTTTTGTTACTAATTTCTAAAGACTTGTCTGTAGAATTTTCCGCAAGTGTATTCTCCACTTGATCGTCCACGTTTTGTGTTTTGACAACCGTTTCGTCCTTGGTCTTTTCATCTTCTGTTAGGACAGGAAAATCTTTTTTAACTTCCGCTTCATTTTGCGGTTTTTGAACATCTTGCTTTTTCGTTGTCCTGCCAGACTCTGTATTTCTCCAAGCACCAATCTCTGGTCTATAACCTTTCAAAATTGTGGGTGAAGCCTGAAATATTTTGTGTACCAGACAACGACTTTAGAAAATGTTCAATTATAGCAACGGTAGAATTACTTTATAAGACAACCAAAATACGGCTTTATATACCCCCTCCCGGTCCCCCTCCAAAAAAAACCAAAACAAACCTAACATTGTGTATTTTGAATTTATAAATAAATAACGTACAAACGCAAACAAAATGGTTTATATTTTTCTCGAAGGGTCGAATTCAGCAACATTAAATAAAAATGTTAAAGACTGACTAACTAAAACATAATTCTTAATACGTTAAGTTACTCAAAAGCTAATTTTAACTGAAGTTCTAGTCAACCATTTAAGACAAAAATATGTAGAGTAACACCCTAAGTTTAAAGAAGTATGGTGCAACAACAGCAGAAGTTGTCAACCATAAATCTATGACAAAGAAACACTTTTGAAACAAAAGCATACAGTGGCTGACATTCTTATTTTACCGCTAGATAACGAAAATGTATAAAACAAGAACTGTTTAATCTTTTATACAAAGTACTCCTTCCAATTTCGTCTATTTTTATTGTTTTCATCTGTTTAATTTTTACCTAAAAAAATTACTGTTAGAGAAATTTTTCAATTTTTTTTTCATCGGCTGATTTTAGTTGTATTTTGCAGAGTGAGGGGTAGCATTTTGGACATCTCTGAAAAGTAAGCGCCAACAAGTATTATTTTCATGGGTTTATTTTAATTGTTAATATTTATTTCCAATGATAACTCATAAGTCTACATGTAGGTAACACTTTGTTTAGACCATTCGATGATAAAATAGCAATAAAAACGAAAATGTTTATTCTTGGAGGAAAAAGAAGGTAGTTAGAAAGGAGAATATTTCGTACATGTTAACATTTTGTTTTCGTCAAGGGCACATACATTGTATAAGGTAGCTTTAAAGTGGATGTACCGTTGAGAAATTATATTTCCTCATGTACAATTGTTTCCGTACCTTTACGATAAAGAAAGGGAGTTAACTAAGTTTGAACCTACTTTCTCAACCAAACAACAGAATCGTACTTACACTCTTACACGATCCGTTTCCCATTTTAATTGTTGATATGGTTATTTCTCAGGACTAATGTCAGGAATACTTTATGCATACATGTTTATGTTCTATGGATTATCCTTAGAACCTGAAACGAAAGCGATTTTCATAACATGAGAATGGAAAATAAAATTTTCTTGGTGATAATTATTGAGGCAAAATCTTTAAAGTATAATCGCCATCGTTTTCATCACATTTATCAGGGGAGTTGATCAATTTGTAACTTCTCTATTTCTCATTCAAAATAAAAAAATCTCACTATTTTCTTTCCTTACGAACATTTATTCACAATTTTAGATTCTCAGTCACATTTGAAATTTAATGAGATTCTGTATATGAATAATAAGATTACAATTTCTTTAAAGAAGCAGGTGTAAGCAATTGCTCCTATGAATTGTTTTAATACATTTTGTATACAGCGAATGTAAAATTTGACCTAGTTCACTTTTGAACTCCTCTTTCTGTATATGCTCATTCCATCTATGGATAGGGGTTCAAAAGAAATTCTTACCTATCGCAATTAGTTTCGGTATGTGGGTGGAGGCAGGGTATTCGCCGTATTTTGTTCTCCAGAAAATGTACATTATTAAAATACAGGATGTAGTGCACTGGATGCTTTCAGATAAAAAACTTTAAGATGAGGATTGGGTTATTGGAGTTTTACCTTCACTTTCAGCAATTTTTCAGCTATATCGTGACTTACTGGGGGATGCCGCGCCGGATAGCTATCCTGTTGACAGGTGAACCCCCTTCCATACCTTGAGTAGATATCTGGAAACCTTAACATATAAAGCAGAGTGAACTGGACTCGATCCACGACAGCGACCTTAACCACTCGGCCCACCAGGCCTCTACTTAAAGATGAAAACTGTTGATGTGATGGCAGTAAAACCACTAGCGAGAAGAAACTACAACATGTGATCAATTTTCTATCTGACTCCCTGAAGAAAGTGAAAATCTTTTGTGGTTTGAAAGACAAACTGTACTCGAAATAAAATTTGTAATGATAAAATTTTGATGGCGTGAAAATATTTCAGTAAAAGTCACATTAAATTCTTTTTCTGAATTTCAAATAAATTTATAAAATGAAATTCGATTTCACACCTAAATATTAATCTTCTTATAAAATTAAATATCAGGCAACCTTTTAAACAGTTTCAAACTTCCAAATCAAATGGGCATCTTACAGCTTAATCTACGAAATAAATTTCAGGATTCTTTTTGTTAAAAATCATTTTTCATGTGGATTTCGAAAAAAATCTGAATCGGTCCTGAGACATACCTGATATATTTGTATTTCTAGTCTTCAATCATTTATGCAAATATTTTGTACATGTATAGAAACCATTATTATGACAATATATTTCACAGTCTGTTTATTCACCTTTCGATGACCAGTTATTAATAGAAAATCAATATGTACACCTGTATAATGATAAATGGTTAATATCGTGCAATCCCTCAGCTAATTGTTTAAAAATGCAAGTCAGTAGCAAATTAGGTATTTTATTTGTTTTTCTCATATTTCATTCTTTGAAAATGGCGATAAATTTAATTGCACAGAATAAACTGGTAAATAAACATAAACAATGATTATCTAATTGCTTAACAACCACAGAAAATGTAATTTTGCACTAACATTAATATTAAAAGAGTAAAGGAAAAGAAAATGATTGCATTATTTAGAAGAAAAGAGTTTTAAAGAAAGGACTGTATTCATGCGTGGAACACAGATTTTAAAAAAAGTAATATAGAGACTTACTGTCTAGTTGTTTACATTGGTGAGCCGGCAATGAAACGGATCCGGATCGATCAAGGGTCTTTTCCGATACTTCTCAAGCTCGCCTCCGACGAATATGACTAGAAGTTTCGCTATGAATGCGCTTCTCATATATGAAAATAAAAATAAAAATAAACACACTATACACATAAAATGAAATATGAAGAGGTATAGGGTAAATGAACAAAATGTATAAGAGACGAAATCTCGTATAATATACATGACAAAAGCCAAGCAAAGGAACAGTGCTTTTTTTATTGGTTTCTACATCTTGAAGTGACAGCAAGGCCTTAACCGAATAACTACTATACTCATTCCTTACTGTAAGTTCAAGACGACACCCAGCGTCTACATGAGCGGTACTCTTTGCTAGATGTCAATCCACTTTTGTCATTCCAACAGATGTAGAGTTATCAACAGTGGAATAGAGTGAAGAAATCTTATAATACTATCATCATGTACCCGAAACTAGACATTAATGATAAAGAAATACAACATGCAAACAATCACGGGGCACAACAGCTGAAAATAGAGCATTTCGAAAAGTGGGGGAGGGGGTCTACAATTTATGAGATGCTAAAATTTATTTTGCAAGGCATAGGCATTATTCAGACATGGTACATGTAGATGTATGTGTAAATGATATTCTCAACTCGTGTAATCGACAGGTCGTTCAATGCATTGTCTACAGATTTACAACAACAGCTACTAGTTTTTAAAAATTTTGTTTTGATCTAAAATAAAATATAACTGAACAAAATGAACAAAATAATGATTACTTGCACAGTAATCATTTTTATTTTCAAAATTCAAGCTGTATGTCAAAATAAATTAGGTGTGGTTTATCAAACTTGATATTCTTAGTCATGTTAATTTTGTCCAAAAAAAAAGGTGGGTGGATATCAACAAAGAGATGTACCTTTCAATTTTATGATTTTTTTTAAAAAGTGGTCTCAGCTCCTTGCCTTGGTAACCCAGTCCATGATCAGACCTTTTACTAGTCCTGTAGCTTTGATTTGCAATGAGTACCGACCGGTGAAAGATTTTGTTTTGCTTTTAACATGAATATGATAGTTCATAATGTGGATTTCCATACACGTAGTTATCAAATGGTAGCATGAGCTAAATATAAATCAACAGTTGAGAGATTCTAGTTTAAAATTTCAAGCAGACAAACTTTCATTAAATGAATATCAATATCACCTTTTGCGTACAGAGCTATCTGTTTATTTGTTTTTGCCCTTCAAAATTGACAACACGTATAAACTTTAGTTTTGCCCAAGACTTTAAAAATGTATAAAGCCATACTTGAAAGACAAACATAAATTTATACACTAGTGATGTTAATACCAAACATCAGCGATGAGAAAAACTGGGTTGAACGGGAAAATTTGCACTGAATATTTGCCATCTTATGTCACAGTTCTATTTTATGTTATTTGATATCAATACATTTCAGAAAAAAAATAATCTAGACACTACTGTTTATCAATTTCCGGTTACTAGTATTTCTGCTTTCAATTTCACCTCTAATTTGTTATGAAATTTTATCTGATGTTGAAAATACACAATGTATCAACCTGCTGGACTGTCCAAATTGTCCTTGAAAATGAAATTTTATCTGATGTTGAAAATCTAATGTCGGACGAAACAATAAAAATAAACGTTCTCAAAATTAATTTTATTTTTACTTCATTTCCACAAAAAATTGGTGGGACTGTTTGTAAATCTTGTTCATTCTTTTCGGAGTAATCTTTATCTACTTTGCTTACGTCGAAAGGCAATCGCTAATGTAAAGCTCTTTAACGATTAATTTGACTTACTATTTTGTGAAAGATAAAAGCAACTCCGATTCAACCTTCACAATCATCGCCGGTCTACTGGCCTTACATGATATGCAAGAAAAAACAAAAACATCTCAATCATTTAATGCAAACAACACCATTTTTGTATTAACAGCATTACTGCATTGATAACAACCAAAAGTTAGTGTCACGATTTAATAGGGCCCTAGAGACGACATTGTTACATGGAATTACTTCTACATCATGGCTGGGTGGATAACTCTCGTCTTTATTTTAGGCACATGTCAAGCGTCTAATTTTTCAAGCACAATTTGGACAGCCCAGCAGGCTGATTCTCTGAATCAATTCTTTGGAAGACTTGGCCAGGACATTGAAAAAATGAAGGTTAGAACAGGTAATTATATTGATGCTTAGTTACACATAGACTTAAAATACCAGAGGCATACTGTGTACAATAACTTTTATGAAAATTCTGATAGCTTCCCATCATTAAAAAAAAAGATGAAAAAAAAGCGGGTCAGAACGTTAGGCATATTACTGAAATGTCTATTTGAAATGAGCGCAGAAGATTATAACAAAGATTTTGAAACATTTTTTTAACATGTTAACATAAGTTAAAATAAGTATTTTCTGTTCGGTCAGTTAAACCGTGTTTTGAGAAGACTTTAAATTCAAGACAGTTAGAGACTTTTAGGACTGTGACAGTCATCTTTTATTTCCCATTACTCCAGTTATACTAGTACCTTCTGTGTATAACCATGGCTACACATATTCCTAATACTCTACCACTTCGTATTTCAACGGTATAATACTGTTACTTTTTTATATATTTGATTATATTTAATACAAATTATTTTATCTTTTTTAATAAATAGGTTCATTAGAAGATGCCCAGGAAAAATGTGCCGCACAAAACAAGAAGCTAGAAAATCTTGTAACTATTCTTATGGCCGAGAACAAATTATTGAGAGAAAATGGTGCTGT
>JAOXYI010362958.1:0-10135 GCA_028566495.1 Lithophaga antillarum
AAAAACTAAGATACTCCCAAAATATACTTGTCAAATTCATTCTATCTCAGAACTCATCCAAGACCTTGATAATTGCAAGCTACTACCAAAAGATTTTTCAAATCCAATCATTATTACCCAGTACTCAAGTTATTGAGACTAAATCCTCAAAATCCCTGTTATTTCAACAAAAAATTAGATTTTCCCCCAAAAAACTTGTTGATTTCATTCCATTTCAGAACTCATCCAAGACCTAGATAATTGCAAGCTACCATCAAAAAGTTCTCAAATCTAATCATTATGACTCAAGTTATTGCATAAACAAGACTCAATTCTCAAAATCCCTGTTTTTTCAACAAACAAGGAAGGACACACAAATATGTCTCACCTGCCTGTGACTATTCGGAAATGGACCTGAGTGCGAAAATGTGGCATAAATTTAGCAAAGTCAATAGACTGAAAAAAAGAGGTCAAGGTCATGTGACATATGTCAGACTGATATGTACATCCCCTGATGAATGTGTGGACTAAATATGGTTGTTTTCAGATGTGTGGTTATTCAGACATGGACCTGAACATGAAAATGTGATGCAAATTTAACAGAGTCAGTGGACCATGAAATTGAGGTTAAGGTCATGTAAAATGTCAGACTGACATGTATATCCCGTGATGAATGTGTGGACCAAATTTGGTTACTGTGAAATGGACTGGTGAATATAATGCAAATTTAAGAGTCAGTGGACTGTGAAAATGAGGTCAAGGTTATGTATGTATCAGGCTGACATGTACATCCCGTGGCCAATGTGTGGACTATATATGGTTGCTGTATGATGTGTGGTTACTGAGAAAATGACCTGAGCACGAAAATGTGACAAAGTCAGTGGACCATGAAAAAGAGGTCATGGTTATGTGACATGCATGGCTGACATGTATAACCCCTGATGAATGTGCGGACTAAATATGGTTGCTGTATTATCTGTGGTTACTGAGAAATGGACCTGAGCATGTAAATGTGATGCAAGTTTAACCACAAAGTCATTATTGGACCGCGAAAATGAGGTAAAGGTCATATGACATGTGTCAGGCTGATATGCACAACCCTGGTCAATGTGTGGACCATATATGGTTTCTGTATGATGTGTGGTTACTGAGAAATTGACCTGAGCACAAAAATGTGACAAAGTCAGTGGACCATGAAAATGAGGTCAAGGTCAAGTGAGATGTGTCAGACTGACATGTACATCCAATGATGAATGTGTGGACCAAATACAGTTGCTGTATGATGTGTGATTATTATCAAAAGATACCTGTGTCTTGCCTCCTGCGATTTTCATCACAGGCAAGACAAAAAGAACTGAACTTGCAACCTTAAAGATGGGTTAATACTGGGAGGTATTGTATTTTTACAAGTAAAACTCAAGTAGGCCCTCAGGATTTTTAGGAGTAGATACAAATGATAGCAATACCTGAGACATCTTGTAGACATGGGCTCTCCTTCTTTCAGTCCTGCTAACAGATATTCTATGTCATCAGTAAATTCTTGTGTTTCTCCATGTTCCTGACATTCATGAGCTTCCTTTACATTCTTTACAACTGTATAAAGCTGGAAGAAATAACACGGTCACATGTAATCAGGATTAGAAAGTTTACCTTGTTTTAAAAGTACAGTTACTATAATGTTTATATGAAGGAACATGATTATGTATAAAAGTGTCCTAGTACTGTACAAAAACCAGAAAATGACCTTTTTTTGTTGGGATAGGGCAAGACTCAATAATATGAATCTTCACAAAGACATAAGGTAACATGACTCATCAAATAGTACTTCAGAAGTGAATTTTACTGGTTTTTAATTTTAAAAAAGTGAAATGTAAAGTCCTGGTCATAGTGACTTTGATAGCAAGCTTGCCTTCTCACCCAAACACACCTGTATGTGAAGTCCATCGTCGTACATGAAATAGTTCATAAGAAATGAACTTGTGATGTAAACTGTAAGAAATTTCATTCAAGTCAACAAAATGTAAAATGTAGGTCACAATGACATACTTTTATTAGGAAACTGGCAATCTCATTTAAATACATCTGCATGAGAAGTCACACAACTGTAATCAAATCAAACACAAGATATGAACTTTGATGCAAAGTTTAGCTGCACTATGGGTGTGTACAGCTGTGCAGAAACTCATCCATTAGTATTAGAAACAACACTGATTCATTTAATTTCATTTTCTTTTCTAATTGTAACCTTAAAATTATTCAGTATCACAGGTAACTTGGAAAGTTCAACTGAATGAAAATTCAGCAAAAAAGCAATAATAGCAGTATATGTTTGCTTAATGAAATATCTTCACTTTGTTTACTTTCAGTACCAAAAGGAACCAAAAATGCACTACATGTAGTGTATGTTAGACAGAAAAAGTACATGAACAATGTTACATGTAAATTAAGTCACAAAGGTTGTATCTCTACATTTTTACATTATATAACGAGTAGGAACAAAGAACTATAGTCCCTTTATGCAAAATGAAAACATTTTTAGGGTATATCTTTCTCTACCTCTTTATGTTCTTTATGTACATGGACAGAGGTGTAAGCATCATCTCCATCCCTATTGGGCCAGTGGACAGCTCGGACTAGGTGTGGCATCTCTGCTGGAGAATTCTCCCTAGAATTAGTCATCTTCTTAGCAGCATTACCTTGTACCATTGGTGTAAGCTTAGGTGGGCCTTCTGCTTCCCTTTTTTTCTGAAACAAATAACATAAATTCTATTTTCAACAAGCCATAAAAATTGTTCTTAAAGTTAAGATAACACCAGGATAACAGTATAATTCTGTTCTGGAATTGTGTATACATGTCCTGTGATTTACATGTAATTGCATGCAAAAATTTTCAGCAATTATACATAAATTTTATGCTGATAAAGCATACAGCAGGTATATGATTTGGCAAGTATACTGCTACAAACAATTTTCAAGATGTTTATATACTTAAAGATCAAACAGAAAAAAACATGCATTATTAGCACCAGTTGCTGCAGAATTTCTCAGTTTTCATGTTAGTTAAATTTATGTATGTACCGGTAAATATTTTTACCTACCTTATGCATCCTGATTAATTATGAAATTATTTTGTGTTAGTCAAATTATGTTCAAGAAATAAATATTGAACAATAAAATATGTATCGTAATGCTTGTCTGTATTTTTAAATGGACACTGTGACTGTCTGGTTTTTTCTTGTTATGTTCAGCTAAACAGTCAACAGTCTTTTGTCTTCTCTTCGAAAAATGGAAAAAAATTTCACATTTCTCAGCACCTCAAAAAAAACCCTCAATATGGCAACATATTTCTAACATGAAAATGATTATTTGTACAGAAAACATTTGTATCACATCTGAAGTGATTCTACTAGATCACCAAGATAAAATAAAATACACTGGATCACTCTTAATGCTACAGTGTTTGTTTCATCCCCGTTTAACGTGCGATGAAATCGAGTGCTGTAATTATCACATGACATGTCTTAGGTAACTGGCATAAAGTGATTATGTGTACTTTCTTACTTCATAATATGCATGCACAAAGTGATAGTGATAAATGCATGATATGTAACCAATCTTGTACAACATAAAGTTTGTTAGAAAATGCTGCTCTATACTAATACCACTGTGATGTTATAAAATGTGTGGTAAAACAAGAAAAAAGAAAATATGTTTTACAGAAATACAAAGCCTACCAAGATGACTAGTGCAAAATCAAATGCAAAGATCACAGTTCATGTTAAAAAAAATATGAAAAAGAAAAAAAGCAACAGGCCATAAACAACGCTTACTTCAGCAGATTGATCCAATGCATGACTTTTTAAAAGCATATCTCATTATGCATAATTTAATCAAGGAAATAAGAAAACAGTTCATATAAAAAATGATCAGTAACTAAGAAATCTTGAAGTATGGAAGGCAAAGAAACCATCAATTCTACTTCAAATTAACAGGCATGTATCTACATCTCTTATCATTATTATGAACAGCTGGAATTTTTAATGAATTGAAGCAAGCAAATCAATATTGGACTGGTTAAAAATTCTGAAAATTTAAAAGGAAAATTTTTTCCTTCCCGCTTTTTTCACTAAATCACTTCCAGCAGAATAGGGATAAAAATTAAATCTTTAACAATCAAATAAAATAACATTAAATTGTACATCCATGCATGTTCCTAAATAATCATGCAAAATCAGATATATTTTGTACATGCCGTATATTTGACAGCATAATCATGATAATGACTTGTTATTCCCTTGTAAAGAAAAAAAACCTTATCTTGGTGTAGAACTGTAAATTTAGTAATGTATTTCTGGTGAGATAGAAATATCCTCTTTTTTATTACTTACTGTCAAAAAGATGAATTTTTTTTTTGTAACTTATTAACAATAATCCCATAACATGTAACGAATAAGGAAATTTCAAATTCTAACAGTAAAATATGTAACCTATTTTCTACTGTTCAACTACCTGATTTAGACAGAATTTCAAAACTTACCGGGAATATGATAAGCAAACATTGGTTCATGTCAAACAGTGCTTAATATTTATACAATGTAAAACTAGAAAAATTTTCAGGAGTGTACTTCTCTGACACACTTCAATGCCTGAAGAGTATTCTTGGAGTTATTTGAAGAAGCAAACTTGTTGCCATAAATGATGTAAGTATATGTATCTTTGTTTTCAAATAATGTTCAAGACTTTGTAATACTTTCAGTTTTTAGTAACTATTGTTAGTGATGTTCAGAACTGATCTAAAGCTAGTATAAAAGAATTACTTCACCACTAGAAAGGAGAAGAGCTCAAAGTGTCTAAACAATGTTGGATCAGAATCCACAACTAATTTTGGTACACCTTCAATTTAGTAAAGGGTGTGCAAAAATAGTAATGATTCTAGCTTCATTATTTCCCCATTGTCAAAACATAAGTGTTTTTGCTTTAAATCCATTATATGGAATTTAGTTCCAAACAAAATGACTTCTTGGAAGAAATTCAGACTTTAATGATTTTCCGTTTTTCTGAACATCACTATTTTGTTAACTACTACAACACACTAAAAAGCCAAGCAAAGCGATATGCACATTTTTTTGTAATGTTACCCGCTCCTCTTCGTCAATATCAGCCTGCCAGGTAGATCTTACATTGTACACTGCCTTTGATGGAGACTGAAACATATATATAACTTTGTCAATAATATTTTGTACAGTACCTTAAATAATGGCTAAGAATACTTTTTTTTTTGGTAATTATATAACTGTGTCAGTACTGGCCTTCAACTTTGACCTTTATCCTGTATACTACCTTGGAAATGTTGGATAGGGACTGGAACTTTTGGAAGATTAAATATTGCAATTCATCAATTCTACTTGAACTGGCAATATCATAATATACTGACAAATTTCAGTTACAACATCAAAATAATTAAACATATCTATATATTTCTAATCTTCTTAGTTTAGAAAAATTAATATTATTTTGAGTTTATTTTCTATCAAGTCTACATGAAGCATAGAAGTATATATATATATTAATCTGTGATGAAATTATTTATGAATTGATAGTATGTTTAACAAATACACTTTTCTAATTCTTGAAAACCTACACTGTTCTAAAAATGTCAAACTATCCTCGTTTGTGTACTAACTTGGCTTACAGTTTTGTAATTCTCAAAGTTATCAAGTATAATATGCATATAAACCATCTATTTCCAGAACCACTGCTTTGAATTTGTTGTTATTAAAACTCAACTACAATGTTTTTCCCTATAATGTATACCTTTTGGAGAGTTGTTTTCTTTTGAAGTTCAGCCAAACGTGAATTTTTGGACCTGAAGATTTTCTTTTCCCTGACAGGTTCCTTAGCTTTTGCAGAGTCCTGTGAGCTATCACCAACAGAACCCTGGCTGCTGGACAGCATGTCTTGTGAACTATTTATTTCTGAAGGACTGTCTAAACTTTCCTGTGAGTAGATGATGCTGGTCTCCTGTGAACTTTCCAGGGTTGGAATATCTGTTCCCTGTGGTGTCTGCATGCTTTCTGCAGGTTTTCCCACTATATCTGGCATTTGTGAGTCAGATTCCTCACCAGAATCAAAACCAAATGAATTATCAGTGACATTCTTACTTGACTGAGATTTAGCTTCGATTTCCATAGGTTCACTCTCCAGCGGTGGTGGTGGTGGTGTTTCTTCTTTGTCCATTTCTTCTTCCAGTTCATCTCCAGCTTGTGCTGGCATACTTTTATTCTTACTTTTGAAGATTCTGTTTACTCTGACCCCTGACCCTGTGGATGATTTTGTTTTCCTTGCAAATGACCTTGGAGGAACTGGCGCTGTCACTGTGAAGTTATCAGAATTCTCCTCTGTCAAGTCAAATGCTGAACTGTTTTTATTTAACGTTTGGATCTCTTGCTTTGTTAACTCTGCTGCCTCAGCTAAATTCGATACTTGATTCAAGCTGGACATTGGTTCATCATCTGGAGCTTTTGGTCCTCTAGGTTTTTCTTTGAGGTAAGCCTTCAGTCCAGGTACAGGAGGAACCTTAGGTGAACAAACAACAATGACAGTTGATCCTTTCCCATGCTTGATCTCTGATTTCTGTAAAACTTTACTATTGTTCAGCCTACCAACAGGATCATCACTCTGAGGTTTATATTCAAACTGACTGTAAACTGCAGGATCCATATAGTGACTACGGAAATTTAGCACTGTCAATCCTTCCTCGCTGTCCTCTTCTGAATGCAAAACATGTGTTTTACTCGTAATCATCCTTGGAACGTTACTTGCTCCCCTACGCCGTGTGTATGTTCGTGTAGTTTTTCTTTTGGTATTTTCCTCAGCAAAGGGATCATTTATTTCTCTCTCTGGAGAATCAGCAAACACATTTCTGTCTGTATTTCTTTGAGGTCTTTCTGGAACATCACTTTCTTCTTCAGCCTCACCACTCATAGCCTGACCAGAAGTATGTTGCTGAGTGTTGTCACCATCTTTTTTCTTACGAGAATATGTACGAACAGGTCTTCTAAAATTAGAGAGTGGAACATCATCCTCCTCCTCTATCGGCTTTTCATCCTTCAATTCTTCGGTTTTCTGAGTAACTTTGATATTGGGTATAGCTGGACGTCCTAATCCAACACCAGATGCTGAAGGAGGGGGCACACTGACAGGCTGTGCTACTTCTTTCTTAACAGTCCCATCATCTTCAAAGTCAAAAGAGAATGGGTCAGCTGATTCTGTTTCTATTTTAACTTTTTTGCAAGTGACTTCAAAAGGGTCATCTTCCCTGACACGACTGAAAGAGGTTTTACCCCATTTTGTTTGTGCAGCTGCTCTAGAAGATGCTGAATTTGGTTTCAGTACATCATCAAAAGCTTTACTTGATGTGGCTTCTTTGTTGTTTGATTTACCATAAGTTCTCACAGCAGGTTTAGTAGCCATAATATCTCTGTAAAATAAAATAAAGAACAGTATGACTTTATATTATATGCAATTTATACATTTTCATTTGATTTTACTGACTGATATTGACAATATCTCCATACTGCCGTGATACTGAAAAATATCAGATATTGTCATGATCATCATGACATTGTACCATCTGTGATGTTGCCGATGAAAACAGGAACATCTGATTTGAAGGTCTCCACAGAAATTATCACCAGTATTACAGCTCACGCTATCAGGTTTGATACAGTACTGCTGATAATTTCTGTATCAAAATTCAGAACTATGCAGTTTGTAAAAATTTCTTTAAGTGTTCACACAAATGTGCCAGTGGTAAGCATGCACAGTTAGGACACTGAACTTTCAAATCTTACTTTATTTGCTGTCCTGGTATACTACAATAAACTTTAACAAGTTATTTTATTTTGCTGTCCTGTCTGTACAAACCAAAGCTTTCCTTCAAAGACAGAGTAATCACTTGTAACATTTTCATTTTTGAAGTACATATATGATCTCCTTATGTACTTGCTTTCCCAGGGCTTTCAAACATTTTGCTTTTCAAAATCAGTCTTTAGTATGAAAGTCCATTCATTGTATATTGGGATAAGGGCAGGGAGGTTTCAAGGTGGTGGACCCTCAATTTGACAAATATTTATAAAATACCCATAAATTTGGTAATAAATTTGCCTTTCACCTCTTTTTTTACAAATTCTAGATCCACTCTGACAACAGTTCTGGAAAATACAATGAACTGGCAATATCTGCCAAAGTTTGGAATAATCAGATACTAGTATACCTTCCATGTAATCTGTGCAAGTATAGGGTGCTGCCTTCTGCAAGGCACAAATGTATTAAATCAAAATGCTCAAATCACTACAAAAAGTAATATTTGGATGAGAACTAGTTCCATTGTTTAATACTTGATCATTTCTACAAATGGTGAAAATAACAGGTTCTGATGTGTTCATGAATGGCACTGTATTCTTTCATGTTTAGTTTTCTGCCCAATGTCCGAGTCCTACATCACTCCCCTTTAAACTTTGTCAACCAACTGAAAATGTTAATGGCAGCAATACATAATAGTCCAACAATGCCAGGAAAGTTGAAACAAAAGTACAGCAAGTATAAATCAAGAGAACAAAAATAAACTCAAGTCTGCATTTATAGCAAGTAATAATAACACAAAGTTTTAACAGATTTGTAAAAAACAAAAGGTAATCAACATTCAACAAAAATCTGCAAAATTTCATCAAAGAGGCATAACTCTAAAAGTAAAAACCAAATCTTACTTGATTAGCCTTCTGCCACAAGTAGTAGTAATATCAAGTGTGAAGAGATCTGCTAGATTGACAAACGTAATGAAAATCAATGGTATAACATAATACCAGCTGTGTTGGGGTATAAAAAATGGCAATCTGAAGTCAGATTTTGTATATTCCTACAAAGTTAACTTGCCCTGCACTTATAAAACTAAAACATCTGAAAGGTGAATTTATGTTTCTTCTACAGTCAATCCCACTGCTTCAAAGTTCATGGGAATTTGCTCTTGCTCCAAATTATGGAAGCATTACATGTAATTCCAGGCAATGCAAGCAAACTGTCCAAGGAAATCACATTATTCCAGTTTTGATTTTATATCTACCCATAATTTGAAACAATTATGGAATCAATATGACCTTCTAGAAATCACTAACTACAAATGTACCAAAACAGTAAATAAATATACAGCAGTAAGTGAGTTTTCTCATAAAATTCCCCGGTTAGTTTTAATGGATTCAGTGATCTCTTGCCTTGCAAAAACCTGACATGATGTCAGTGATAAATAAGAGGAGCATAAGGGACCAAAGGAACTGGGGGCTACTCTCTCACTCATTGCTTTCTTGTGCAAGAATGTTTTTTTAAGAAGGTAAAGCTAGTTAAGCAACTATTCTTGGAGATAACATACTCGATTTTTCCCTGGGATTAAATGTTATGGAGTAACTTCGAAGATGTATTGCGATTAAATAAAAATCAAGCCGCTGTCGAATTTGTGCTACCCGCACTGACACAGAACGGTAAATCAAAGTTGAACTTCTTTTTCCAGTTTCCTGCAGATGAAATAACCTCGGCTAGCATCAACAGCAAAGTTATCTGGGCACCAGTATGATTAACAGGTATTCTGAATGTCAACAGTGACATAAAAAAATGGTTGATGTGTAGTCATACTATTCTTTTACCTTTACAAAACGATTTAGCATCATAAACACAGAGACTCGGCCATCTAGCTGCTGTACAGCGCCATTTTGAAAATTCTAACAATAACACTTGTACGCAAGCGCAGTTAGAGCGCACTTTTCTTCCAGGCAATATTTTGCAGGTGTAGTTTCGTATCATCAAGGGAAATAACTTGGAAAGTAGTGTAGAATTTTAGTATGGATTATTTCCCTTTGACCGTAAAATGATCAAATTTCGCAACGTTTGGTGTCGGCAATATTTCAGCTAGATGCGGCTCCTCAAAGTGCTTAATCAGTGTTCGAAGGATTTTTAACATGCCCAAAGCGGCGGAGCATGGCACTCTCTTGAACGGGGTTTGGGATTTAACGCCCACAACCAACCAAACAAAAACATAATAAAATAAACGAAAAGTTAAGAAACATATTTTCAGTTTCGAAATTCCCAAGGTTATAGCTTGAACGGG
>JAOXYI010363069.1:0-10135 GCA_028566495.1 Lithophaga antillarum
AAAAAATTTTCAGTGATCTAAAATAAAGTTGAATATAATCATACAAATTCTTTAAAAAACAAAATAAATAGAGACCATGGCCATTAATAAGAGGCTAAACTGAGTCTTTTCGCTTACCTGGTTATAAACCCAAGACCATGCAACCAAACATGATGGTTTGATGGTCTCATTTTTTTCCAAGATATCTTTCAGTGCATTTCCCATAGTGTCCAATGGTAAAGTATTTTCCTTGGTAGTGGGACATCTTGGAATTCCAATTGACATCAAAAGCATAAACTTGGTGAAAGAACATCCATTTGTCCATCCAGAACAGTTTCGAATTAACTGTCTCAGCTGTGTGCCATTGCAAACAATATTCTGATAAGGGAAAATCCAATGCTTAATCACGAACAGTTTCAGTTTATTTGTCTCAGCTATTTTCCAGAATATTTTTAGTATACTTTCTCATAGGGTCTAACGTTAAACTATGGTCGTTAGTGGCGGCCATCTTGGAATTTCTAATTGGTATGAGAAACACCAGTTTGTCGAAAGACCATCCAATTATCAATCATTAACAGTTTTGGATTAACTGTCCCAGTTTCCAAGAAGTAGTATAATTTCTTACAGAGTCCAGTGTTAAACTATGTTTGTTGGTGGTGGCCATCTTGGAATTCCGATTGGCATGAAAACAGCAAGATGGAAAATAGACTTCCAATGATCAATCACGAACATTTTCGGTTTAATTGTCTCATCTGTTTCCAGAAGAAGATCTTTAAGCACAATTCCTATGCGGTCCAATGTTAAACTATGTTCCTAGATGGCGGCTATCTTGGAATTCCGACCGACATGAGAATACGGACATCTCTGAGAAGGTCAGCTGAGCTATTGTCATTACTGTTCGTCCGTCGTAAGTTTTTAACATTTCAGTAGTCTTCTCCGATACAAATGGTCGAAATGGAAGTAAACTTGGCAGAATGTTTCTTGGATGGACCTCTATAAAATTTTCGTGCCGATCGAAATATGAAGGTGGTCGCCATCGCAAGGTATACTTTAACATACAAATGTAGGACTTCATGGGAAATATATTTAAAGATCTTCTCTTCGGATACCACTGAGTAAATGAAACAATCCTTTCGCAGAAATGTTCTCGTTTGGTTTGGTACTCCACAAAGTCTTTGTTTTTCGCATATACTTCTGGTCGTGAGCATTTGACTCTGGCAGACTTTCCACACATTCAATCTCTCCCGATTCTGAAACATTTTAATGTTTTTGAAACTTTTCTGTCCAAATATCATTCATTTTTATCGAAATTTCCCTAAAGTTCACCAAGGGTCTCCAAAGAGCATCTGATACGTCAATTATAAATCACGTGGGTCTGAACACCTGTTTTCTTCACTTATTATTAGGTATTTAAAGTGTCATTACATCAGGTCTTATCAGATAATTATCAAATGACTGTATTTTCCAATCCATCTTTATGACGAGCTATTTATATTCATAACATCTACACTACCCAATCAAATGTTTTGCTGTTCCAAATAAATCCATTGCGTATTTGTTGGGAATACCGACAAGTAGTTCATACTGAACCTCCAAAATTGTCTGTAGATGGTACTAATTTTGTGTAATCAACCCTTCCTATACGTTTTTTACCCGGATCTTTGAAACCCTGCAAAATGTCTTCCAGACATAATGAAGATGTGCTAAAGTATTAGTGAGGTGTTTGAAGATTTTTTTCCGGATTTTTCACGTTGTGAAAGTCATTTTCACCAACGTTGTCTGCAGATGGTACCAATTTTGTGTAATCAACTCAGTTTTTAAGCCAGATCTCAGACACTTTGCAGAACGTTTTCAGACATAATGAAGATGTGTATTGTGGACCTGTTTGAAGACTTTTTTCAGATATTTTACAGTGTAAAACTTGGTCATTTTCACCAACACTGTGTAGACGGTACTAATTTTTTGTAACTACTTCTCCTACTGTTATTAACGCAGATCTTTGAAACTATGCAGAATGTTTACAGATGTAATGAAAATTTGCATGAAATATTATGTAGGTATTTGTAGAATTTCTCCCCAGATTTTCCACACTATCAAAATTGCGAAGATTGTAAAGAAATTCTTCACAATGACAGACAAATAGAAGAAATGTGCTTATATTAAAATCGTGTTACTCAATTGATTATGAATCTGATCATGTAACCCGGCCAATTGAGTCTTGGACCAATTTTTAATTGTTTCATTTTGGTTTAAAATGGTTGTGTATCATAAGTTTATGTCTAATAAGTAACCTTGTATGCTAGGTTTTGGTTTCATTTAAAGGCAACCAAAAGGTCACATATCAGGTTGCGCACATTTCTTTTTGTGTAAACTTTGTTCCACGTTTTGTGCCTGTTTTTCGTTTTTTTTTTGTTTTTGGGGTTTTTTACACGATTGCTTATTACCTGTCGATATGCAGTATAGTTTCACTTTTGTTTGCAGATTCTTTCAAAGCAGAGGTCAATAAGATGATATTTAATGACTTGATACGACAAATCATTGTCTTATTTTGGATTATTAACTTCTAAAAACGTTTGGTATTCGCTATTAACTTTTTAGGTCATAAGATAGAAATTCATGATTAATTAAATTTTGATCACCTTTTGTTAGCTTTTGAAATCCATTTTTAGAGTTAGAGCTGTATTATTTGTCTATGAAAAAGGGATTTAGTATTTGAGCAAAAAGGTGGAAATTCGCATGATCTTTTTACTCTATTCTCTGTAGTTTTATTTGATTTTTACTTTAATTATTATGCTTGCATTTCATTTGTGTTTTTATCTGTTAAGACATCATAATCAAACATCAAAATGAGGGACTGAGTAGTGCGCAGATTGCTAGGTGTCGTTTCCGGCAGTCTTTGCCACCAGCGACTCTTTATTTTTGCTTTTGTAATGAACTTTCCATAAAACTGCATGTAGATTATGTTGCATAATTTTACACTGCATATCTTTTGTTTGTTTGTTTGTTTCGTTTTGTTTTTCTTTCTTTCTTCTTTTTTTTTGTTTTGTTTTTCTTTCTTTCTCTTTTTTGTTTTGTTTTGTTGTGTTTTTCGGCTTTATTTCGTATTTATAAATAATTTGTCTGATGTTTAAGAGAGACTACGCGCAATGCCAGAATACAGTTAGTGATGACGGAATATTGTTACTTGCGGGAAGTATACATTTTTTGCATTAGGAATCAATTATTTCACTTTCATTTTTATTGTATTAGGTATCAATTATTTGATTTTCATTCTGAAGCTTAACTTGGATCAGTTAAAAAATAAAGGTGTATTCGATTGAAGTTTGTTAAAAAGACTTCACTAGTTACTTGTCGATGATGTTAAATCTCTCTATACTACGGCTTCCAGGGTCACTGGTGCCCCCTACAGAGCACGATGTTGTAAAAGACTGCAACCTAGTCTATTCAATGTAAAGACAAAAGTACATTTCTTGTTTTAGATATGTGAAGGTAGTCGTAACCAAGCATTCAAGTTCAATATTTGTCATAAAGTTCGGCAGTTACTCGCCAAAGGTCGGTGGTTTTACCTTGAACGCTGGCGTCATTCAACACTGTAACTAGTAATAACAATATAAAAGTGACTAAAAGTGGTTTAAACCCAGACAAACAAGTATATTCCACTTTTCTTCTATATACTGATGGTGTTGACACATACTTTCAAACGATTATTGCAAGTCATTTTATTAACTAAACATCAGAAATGTACAACTGTCAACTGTGTTAATTATGGCTTAGCAATAGCACTATGTAACTGTTTGCAAATATATATGTACATCCAATGATATATAAAAATAAAATAATTTTGCATTGAACAATTAATATACAATGAAATAATATAATGTGATATAATATTATATTAATATGAGAATGATAAAGCAAAACATCAAAAGAAACAAAATCATGTAGGTCAGAAAGGGGTTTAATGAATGTAATACGGAAAGGCTGTTATTAACAGGAACTTTCAGACACTCATTTGTTCTTAAAATATCGCTATATACAAAAATATTGACATATCTGCTTTTTGACACACTAGCTGCGAATAATGCACTACATCAAAAATTGCTACAATGTGTCATTTGTGTTCACTGATCACGTGATAGCATGTAAATACAATATTATATTGCTGGGGTATTACTGTCTGCTTGTGATACAAGCTGGTTAACGGAAGACGAATAACGTCATAACCGTACAAGATTGTTTGAGACAAGGACAGAAAGGATGACTATAAATGTACATGATAAACAATCGCCAAAAGTCAAACAAAAGTAAAGGAACATGGGTTTTTATTGCTGTTCTTTAACCTACATACACTGTAAGGATTCAATGATCAGCTTATACCTGTACCTGACTTCCCTCGCAGGCACATATTTCTAAATCCGATAACTAGATATAAAAGATGCAGATAATAGATAATGGTTGAAAATGGCGAACACTTCGACTTTTTAGATTACTTTAAGAATCCTTGGCTAAGAGTGAACATATCAACCTTTGCAACTTTGCGTCAGATGCATATCTAGGAAGTGGGGAAGTGTAAACATTGTGGTCAGAAAGGCACCATATCCATTTCTCACCCTCACAAATTTCAATTGATTTTTCGATTTATGACTATATGTCTGCTAAATTTGATCTTTAAAAAAATGTATTCTTTTTCAACTGATGGCAAACATTTCATAATACGCATCCATGTTGACTTACGGATAGCAAGAATAAAAATAGTTCGCAGAAATCTATAGTATTATACATTCAGAAGGAAAAAAAATCAACAGGATGGGATATTCTGCAATATCACTAGCTAGCATATTATTTAGATATTTGCAGTGTTTAGTTTTTAATTACCATTTAACTTAATTATAGGAAAGGAAATAAACATAAAATGTATAATGATGTATTGATGACATTTTCCACAGTTAAGTCATCACTGAAATGGACAGTCTCAGCTGGGAGGCAATTAGTTATGCAAATATACCATATTTTTCTTTGAACATCTAATCTTGTATAATGATTTGTTTTACTTAATATTAGTAGTGGTTTGACATCAATATGAAAATGAAAATAAATACAGTTATACTTGTTTTATTATGTGACCGACAAAAATCTCTATTATGAAAATACTTTCAGGAAACCGAAGTCCTTCTTCCTGTCAGGGTATTATAAACACGTTCATAATTCCCTGTTTCTGTTATACTGATATATTTTTATCTTACCCTCAAGCATTGTAACTGTATGTTAATTAAGTAAATTCTTTTCTTTAAAGAAATCTATTAAAAGCAGTTGAGTGTCCAGCAAAAGAAAAGACAAAAAATTCCAACCAAATAAATATAACACAGGAACCGTAATTAGTTGGCTACCTTAAATTACACACTTTGAAAGGAGAAATGCATAACTGAAAAAATATATATCAATAGATAATCGCAAACATACATCCATTCTACACACACTCTCCCTTAAATAAACATATTTATATACACATGATAAGCTCATCGGTCCACTGGAATAGCCTTGAAAAAATTAAAGGATACGTTTCTACACAAAAAGGTAACGAAAAAAATGACGTTTTAGTGTATCTACACAAAAATGTAATGAGAACAATTGACGTTTTAGTGTATTTACAGACATCAATAAAAAAAAAAGATCTCTTGTTCTCCTTTTTTGTATTTGAAGCGTTTGGTCTCCTCTGAGATGCTACATTTACCACTCCTATTCAGCATACGCGGCTCCTTGATGTCTGTAATACAACTAGGTTGACAAAATAATAAAACTCCAAAAGATTTTACAACAAAGGATGGCACATATATGTTGAAGATGAAAACTAGACAATGCTTTTGACTGTAACAACATACAGTGTAATTGCTCAAAAACGCAGCGTTGTCAAAGCAATGGAAACATACATCATATTTAAAACAGCAGTGAAACTTGACTGAACGGATATGGAAGAATTCAGTGTATAAAAGATCAAAACCGCTAATGTTAAGACAAAGAGTGAATCCAGCATTTTGAAAAGTGGGTCTAACCCTAAAAAAGGCTCCAAATTTCTGCTAGTCAAAATTCCCAAAAATTGCCATCCCTGACGCACAGCTAAGATAACCTAATAATATCGAGCAAGATAAAACGGTAAAAAATAATAAAGTTAGATTAGACACAAATGAGTACTGGATACAACTGGAACAAATTTTATTAAATTTCCTTGGCTTAGCACATGCATGCTTGGACATGTTGGAAATATAGACAGAAATTAAAAATTGGGGATATTCGTCACGTAGATCTCTTTTTTTGAATCAAGTATTTCGTGTGTATTTTGTCGATGGAAATAAAGTCAATTATGCATCTTTACTCTCTTTTACTCCAAAAAACAACTTTTGTTGCGGAACATATTAATGTTCTGTCTTGGCAACCAAAAGTTGATATTTGTTTATCTGTTGCTTCAAAATTAGCTTTCGACTTTCAGTTAGACAAATTACAGTTTTGAAAATTAGCCTTTGACAAATTACAATCAGTTTTGTAAATTAGCCTTTTAGTTGTTTTGCATGTACACGTGTTAAGTGCTGGTTAACATATGCTTAATTAGCACAGGAACAAAGGTGTTAACACATGTAGTAAATTTTCTAATTGCCAGAAGCAGATGTACAACAGCAGGTTAAATATTTTATACTAATTATAAGGAAACGTAAACAATGGTGGAAAGTTAGGGGAATGTGAAATAAACCTGTACACAACAGATATCATAAAACAAGAATAACAACTAAACATGAAAAATGATCCAAATATTGTTTGCAAAAAGTGCACTATATATATAACTTTTTTTATCGCTATAAGCAGTTTTAATACTCTTACATCTGTAGAAGATGCTATAGTGTGGCAAATTTAAATTAACTGAGAGTTTTCTTTCTCAAATATCATTGGCAGAGACATATAAAACCATTATTAATTATATGTCTCTGTCATTGGTAAACTAGCAAAGTGACAAATGAGGCCTAAAAGCCAACTCTTTTTTTTTCCCCTAAACACTACTTGGACGCCCTTTTACTGAGTTAACCAACTTTAAATTTTATGTGCATGCGTTTTATGCTCCCAATAGATGTATTTAACCCAACCTGTGAAAAAATTGTTAATTTGAAGAAAAAGAGCAAAATTGTATGAAAACGTAGAACAACACAAAAAAATGTTGTTAAGAATCTGACGTGCTAGGCCTTTACAAGAATCTGACGTCTATTTTCCAGATTTGAATATGTCCTAAAGCATGTTTCTCGTGAGAAAGGCGATCGTAACCTAAAAGGAATCTATGTTTTTGAGGATTAAAAGACAGGTCAAGGTACGTTATTTCTTAAATGTGATATTCATGGTACAAGAACAAGAGTTTTTTTTTAGGTAAGTATTTTCTTTTTTTTTTTAATGAAAGCACGTCATTGCTAGGATACGCATTTCTACGAACAGGAAGTATATATACATTTCTGCGAACAGTAAAGTACGTATCCTTTCAAACACTTGAAAAAAATGATTCAAAGAAATTTTAACACCCACAAATTCTATTGTAATACTTGCATTCAAGTGCATCGGTAATTGAAATATTGTCGTGTAAGGTAATTCACCAGGAAGTCATTATTAAAATTATTGAATCAGGAAGGGTGGAAATTAAAATTGGAAATTTAGAACTTTACAGATTTTCAAAGAGTGAAACACAATCATGAACTCTCGGAGGATTGACTTTTCATGGATAATAATCAATACGCCTGCACACAATATTAGCAAATTAGTAGTAAATGACAAGTGTTAATAAACAACTTAATAATAAATAACACTGGGTTCTAATAACATATTGATATTATATACATAAAACAAGAACCATGACAATACGGTGTTTTGATCAGAAGTTAGGTAGGAGATGCAAAAACATGATCGGTATCAAAATGACATATACATGTGATGAAAAGCTTATTTCATAAATTTTATAACTGAAAGCGCTTGTAGACTTGTGAATTTTGATTTTATACATATCTCACGAAATTGTAAAAGAGATAATTCAATTATTAGTCTTAAACAGAATATAAATTTCTAATTAAGTTTGAGGAAAGTAAATATCAACTCCCCTCAAAACGTCTACAACCCAAAACTAATATCACTTTTAAAGAAAGTACAACTCCCCTCAAAAGTATAGAATGTTGAAAGCAGCAATTGGACGTTTTAAAAACAGTCCATGCATACGAAAAATAAAATACCTTTGGTAAATAGTTTTGTTTTTAGCATAAAAATGAAGAAGAAGAAGAAAAAAAAATCAACCATCTAGTAACTAAAATTTTGATCATGTGATTACATGTATAGGTTCTTGATAATTGATGAAAATGGAATATGTAAATTTGCTACAAAAACTAGACCAGTTTTATCTATGTGACTTTGAGTATTTCCCAAACAGTATTTTCTGAAACGCATTTCGAAATTCTGGGCTGAAAATTGTATATATACAAGGATTCAACAAACTGTTGAAGTATCCTAACCACAGTACAATAGCCTCAACTGTTCTTGGAAATTTATACCTTCCTAAAGGTCCAATTAAAGCTATGAGGAAAAATGGCAACCAGCAAACTATATATGCACCTGTGATTATTCCGAGAGTTCTAGCAGCTTTTCGTTCGCGTTTCATTTCGAGTTTTTCCTTTGCACGTTTCGCTTTAGCAGCAATTGATTCACCCTTTGGTGTTGTCGTCAGGTCTTCCTGACCACTCGAGGGACTTTTTGAGTTATCATTCTTATCCGAGTTTCCATTCATCATTCCGTTGCAAGATGTTTCCGTTATCAAAGTAATGTCTGTATGTCCGTTGATCGGTGACGGAGGTGCCTTTAAAAGACTACTTTTGGCGATATCGTCAACGTTTTTGTTTGTCGCATATTGTTTCTTATTAAAATGTTTTCGCCTGATTCTAGAACGTGCTACCTGGTAAATTTTAGCATAAATTATTAACATTATAATTGTTGGTAAGTAAAAGGCACCAATAGTAGAAAACAATGTATAACTGTCTACCTGACTTATAATACACATTCCGGTCAATTCCGGTGAATTTCCTTCATCTTTCCATCCAAACAATGGCGGAATCGAAATAAACATGCCAACAGTCCAAGCTGTTGCGATCATCAGCAAAATTCTTTTAGCACTCCGATTTCTGATGTAGTCTATGTTTGTAACGGCCCAGTATCTGTCAACTGAAATTGCGACCAAATGTAAAATGGAGGCCGTACAACACAAGACATCAAAGGAAATCCACATATCACAGACTTCTGCTCCTAAAAACCAGTTTTGACTAACTTCGTATACTACACTTAGTGGCATTACCAATGTTGCCACCATTAAATCCGCCACGGCAAGAGATAATATTAAGTAGTTTGCCACGTTATGCAGGTTTTTCTCCAAGATAATGGCAGCTATCACAAACACGTTACCTATAATTGTTGCTAAAATCATAATTCCTAATGCAATAGAAGTGCCAACTAAATGTTGCATACTTTTGATTTGAGGAGCAAATGATTTCGGTGTTGTTCCGTCCTCAAACGTTGTTGTGTTATAAAATTCCGTCACAACTGTACTCGAGTCAACATTGTACACTGATAAATTATTTTCCATTTTGTTCTGTTCTGTGTTTGACTTATCCGACTTTTGAAACGATTTTTTTTTAAACAATGCACTTGAATTTCTATTCCCTACAGTTGATAGTTCAATTAAAATCCGTTTAAATGTAATTACAATACAGTCTCAGCTCCTAAGTATTTTGCATAGGATTAACGTCTGTAGTTATGTAATACTGTTTTCGAATTTCTGATCAATTTACGGCGTTTTATTTCCGTGTTGCATAGCGGAACGTGTTATTCTGTTTGACATAAACTGGCGACTTCTCCATTTAATAAAGCCAAGTACGATCATTTTCATTTTAAATAATGATTTGTAAATCGTTGATGTCTTGCAATAATATTTACATTTGTTTCTCAAAAGGTCATTGGATGATTGCTTTATCCAATCAGTTGACAGGTTACATATCTCCTCAAAAGATCACTGGATGTTGTATATTCATTCAGTGTTCAGTATTCCATTGACAGATCAATGATACCCGAGAGGTTTTACACATATGCTAAG
>JAOXYI010363180.1:0-10135 GCA_028566495.1 Lithophaga antillarum
AACATTTGTACAACAAAATTTAATGAACTTTCCGGAGTGAAGGTGGCAGTTTTCGGATATTATATTTACAGGTTTTTTTTTTATTTTTAATATACTTTTACCGCAAATACACAAACAAAAATTATGACCAAAATGACCAAAGCTGGATGCAACCTAGGTGACAACAATGTGTTTAAAAGGACAACCGGATTCCATATTGAATAACCTATGAATTGTAGACCTGCTAACATTAATTGTAAGACATAAAATTTGAGTATTTCTTAGTGACTATGATACATTGGACGACAACATAAATTCAAACGTTTATTTACATTTATCAATTACAAGTATATACAGTAGCAAGCTAAACGATTGTCCGATGTTACCATACAAGTGTTACATGTCAACAAGATGTTCTATTGTTGTTCGCCGACTTCTCAACGTTGACAACAGTACAGATTCTGCACTGTCTTTCCTTACCGCACTCGTACAACAACTGAACAATTTTTTCAAGTTTTTCACAAACAGTTTGTTAAAAACGCAATAAATTATGAAATTGATAACTGTGTTTAGTAGCAGTAAAAAATCCGAAATCTCCCGAATACCTCGAATTAAATATGGCGCCTCATAGTAGCCAGTCCTGAGGAAAGTTGAGAGAATGGTATCTGGGAAAGCACATATCACAAATGCTGCAATGACAATCAGTATGCAAATTGTTATTCGTCGTTTTCCGTGACCTAAACGGGTTTTGCGAAGTCCGCGTAGAAGAAAAACACTGAAAACCATTATTAGAGTAATAGGCAGCAGACATCGAATAGTATAATGAGACCAGTTGAAGATTTGTGTAAATGTCTCCTGTTTCCATAATGATGTAACTGTTAACTGATAGTTTGTTCTATTTGTTATGTTTTGGTTCTGGATAACAGACTCATATTTTAACGCATAAGGAATTGAAAGGAGAAATGACGCAATACCGATTATCAGGGATATAACAGTTGCTCGTTTGACGGTGCATATCTGTTTTGCCTTAGTGGCGTGACATACAAATATGTATCTTTCTATGGTAATCGCAACAGTTACCCAAGCTGCAAATAACATTGATGCATGGAAAAAATAGTGGGCCCAGGGATACAAGGAAAGGAATGTTTTCTTTCCACTTGTGTGAGATATTTCTTCGAGAAGGACGGTCACGAAATACAGAATATCGGTTGTTATTTTAATCGAGTCGGTAATTCCGAGAGATATCAGGAAGATACTTGTGGATGATCTCATTTCTTTTCGTGACATTACAATGATGCCAATAACATTAGCAGGAAGCCCCAGGAAACACACAATTGGGTAAAGAATCAAGCCAGTAAGCCTGCGCATAAATAGGTAAAAACTACCGAATTCGGTTGTGTCCATTGTTATATTCTGATATGCGTCAGTTGTGTTGAATAATTCCATACTATTACTCTGTTGGGGCTGATCAATCTGAAATAAATAAAAGCAAATAATGACTTATCCTTAATGCAAACGATAATAATTAAAACTACTGCCCACTTATTTTAATTGTTACATATAACACATAACATAACTAACAAAATAACACCAGTGTATGAGATTAAATGATAGTTTAATGTTTTATTTTACTTAACTATGAACAAATAAAACAGAAAGTAGTACCTAAAATTTACAACAAGGTAAATTACAACGAATGGTGTCGATTTGGTAACGAATAAAGAAACATATCGACCGTTTGAACTCGTCTATATTTTTTTGTCAGAATACTGAAATATATAGCTTATCGATTTACGGAACTGTCCCTGATCCTAATGCAGCATTGTGTAATCATTCGCCATCATTAAATCGGTGGACATGTTTTTTTTATTATTATTATTATTATTTTATTTTTTTATTTAGTGTGAAAATTATGTTATTTCAATTAAAAACGTATTCACATCAATTTTAAGCTTTGAAATAAATTTGTTATTAAATGTAATATACAACTTCTAAAGTTTTCCCACGCAGTTTTGTAATTAGTTACAGAGTACCGTTTATGATTCTCACCTTGGAAATTCAGTTAAAAATAATGATAAATAAATAAATAAATAAAGATTGTCAAATTAAGTAAATTTTACATTAAAACTAGAAAATTAATAAAATAAAAAGCTAATAACAGATTTTAGAAAACTTCCGCAAAAAAACACGTCCTCCAGATATTGTTATATATTTGCGTGGCAGTACCAATATATTACCTAGTATGCGGCCACTGAAAAAATGGAATAAAATTTGTTTGAATTTCAAACAACAATTCACTTTCTTATATTTGCATATATATCAACCATACTTTATATTTGTAAAAGTGAGCCATAACATCTCAAGCATTTTGTGATATAACTTTCATAACTTGGCTTTTCATGAAGAATTACTAATTATAAAAGACATGCTGGTTTGGATGAAAAATACCCGAATATTTATTTTTTTGTTATTAATTTTACTTTAAAAACTCGTACTTCTACTTAAAATTACCCAGATTTACTTCAACTTTCTTATGTATAGCTGAGTTACGGCAGTACATGTATATACATGTGCACTAAAATAAATACCCTTTACATGGTTTATTTTCATGAAAGACATAAATTTCGGTGTATAGACACAACTGCTCTTAAATTCTGCACCAATTCACAATAAACTGTAACCCTGGATTAAATATGCAGATGACTGCATTTAATATTAATGCAATATGCTGTAAGAATACTCCTATTCAACAAAAGTTTGATATCAAAATATTTAATAAATACAGTTTGCAAAAAACGCTGCCCACATACAGGGATCTGACTAGCCACCCTTATAATTTCCATAAGAAAATGTCGTATTGATGTGTATTTAAAATGCATTTAAATATTTTACAATAAATTGAAACCAAAAAATTATCATTTTTCTTTTTTCATTTCTCTTTGAAGTAACAATTTACATTAATTTCATTTTTATTTACAGTTAAATTATTTCATTCAGTATTTTATTAGTTTTATGGGTAATACCCAGCTTGAATTAAGTATGAAATTTAAGAAATCATTTACGAACTTTTTCATTTATAAAACCAGTAGTGGTTACGATTTCTACCTTATAAGAGTACAATAGAATCTTTAAGATTTAAAATGAAGAAATTATTCACTGAGGAGGATTAAAATTCAATATTTATGTATGTTTGACTGCGTCTTTTATGCCTTGCTCTCAGATGTCTTGTCAAATTGCTTGTGTTAAAAGAAGTCATTTTAAAACGAACATTCAATAACCAATTAATAACAACTGAATACAACAATCAAACGCGAGCTCATCCTCTTACAACGTCTAAAGACTTAATGATGATATACACACCGTAATGGGGACCCATTTCTGTCGCGTGTACAACGGTATGTTCAAACAGTGACTTGCGTACTTTCTCGGGTTACGACATGGAGTATCCGTAATAGTGCTTATTTCGTCCTGTCGCGTGGCAGCAAGATTTTTACGTTGTTAGTCATGTTTCATGTTGGTGCATATCTTTTGACGTTCACTTAGGAGTTTGTTAAAATCAATTGGCGTCAAATTGCAGCGTCAGGTTTAATGGTAACCACATCTCTAACGCGTTTCCGAAGTACAAAAAATGATAGAAAAATAAATTAAAGGCACGTGAATTACATTATTTACAAGGTTTTGTTTTCCTATTAGTTAATCTAAATTTCATAATTTCAGGAACATCTGTGTCTATACCTGACAATTCATTGATTTCCGCTTTTTGAAAAAATAAAATAAATACTTCATATTGGTAACCAAAACTTCAAATTTTTTTAAGTCGATCTTTAGTAAGAGTTCAAGCGTATATCTGGTCATGTTGTAGGATTTTACTAGGTTTGAATACTGCATAGCTTTTCGATTTCTTAGCAAATTATGGCAATTTATTTCAAAAGTCACGAAAAGCACTTGCGCGTTTATCCTTGTGTTGTACAGCGGTAATTATCAGGACTTATAAATATTAAATACATGTAATGATTTTATGTTTCTTTCCGCAACAAAAAAAAAACGAAAATATACCCAATTTATTTAATAAAAATTAAAGCATAACCGATGCGGCACGTATTTATGGCCTTTCTCTCGTTATTTTCTGTACATGAATTTTGATAAAAAGAATTCCTTAAAGTTATCTTTCAACTGCAGCGCTTTTAGTTACTGAAAAAAAGACAGATAATTCATTGCCTAAAGCATTCGTACAATTACATAAATTCCAAGTTAAACTGCCATTATAAGCATTCTGGAAAATAGTATTCTGTAACAAATGATCGGCATATAACAGATTATGTTTTTTAAGACACGAACGTCATAATTAAAATTTACCTAATGTTCTAAAATGCACATATCTTCTATAAATTTAGGAGCTACGCTTGGACTCGTATTTTGTTTTAGTCTTTCTTCTTTCTAAAGACTCCGTGCCCTCAAAACTCTTTTCAATATTGCCATAACTGCATTTTTTATATATATATATATATATTGGGGGGCAATGATCAAAGAAAAGATTGAAACAAATATTCAGTGTTACACCTATTCTAAATAACAACAAAAACAAGCTGTACAGCTGAAAAGTTGGGTCAAATACTACCATTTGCTGCATCTTAAGTTATTACTGATCCCAAACTTCAAATTTCAAAATCTTTCTTGTCATATAACCAAAATATATACAAAATGTGACATAACGTATGACCAGATAAGGACAAGTATGAAAATACTGTTAGTCCCCTGTCCTCAGTTCTAATGACTTTTTTATGAAGGATTGTGTATTTTCCTTTTTGGGTTTTTTATGATTATTTTTTTTTCTAAATCAGAAACGTCCATAAAATTTTAAATTTCATTAAGAAATGTTTTGCGTTTCGGTGACAACGTCTGCGTTGACAAATAAGATAAATGTTGATGTATTATTTCAGGGAGCATACGATGTCATGCATATTGTACCAGGAAAAAATACTGCAAATGGCTTTCTGTAACTCTGTGTTTTTATTTATTTATTAATTTATTATTTTATTTTTTTCGTTCTAGAATTGAACATACACTGAATAATTATTAAAAAGTAAAACTGAAATATGATATAATAAGTTAAACTGTAAGTCTTCAACAAAAAAAAAAACTTAAATACTATCATTTCTGGGCCGATGCATAGACGAATTAATATACAACCACAGCTGTGATAAAAATCAATCGGAGCAACATAAAAAATGTCTAAGGAAATATAACTGTAAATTAATTCCGGTTTTAAATCCGTCATTTACCTGTGTGTCCCGCCTTCTGTTTCGATGACACGCGTCGCAGACGACATCTTTAGCTGTTCATTTATATCTGTCATATTTGCACAGGTATAACGACAGTCGCGTGCATGAAAATTAAGTCACGCCCCTTTTCTATTTCCTACTGTCAAACTTTTGTAAAATTTGAAACTTTTTGAGATTTTAGGACCAATAGCAATTGGTCAACCTGATGCCCAATTCAATCCATGTTTTCTTTGAAGTGAATACAGACGATATATAAAAAGCTGGACAAAAATGGTTTTCTGATAACGGTAACATTTCGATCGAAACACAAAACATCAATATTCTACAATCTGTTGCCTACGTTTATTCACCCACGGTATTATTTTTTCTTGCCAAGAAAGTACGTGATAGGGACATTTTGAAATTCATTGAAAGTATGAATTTTTGTGTCATATTAGTTTAAATTTGGATTTTTTAAACATTTTCTAAAGATGTACTCGGAACATGCCATGTACGATTCAGATTCTGTGACGTCATTTTCATCATCATCATCCTCGTCACCGTCAATGGATGGCGTAATATTTTCGGAGAATGTTCAAGAATGGTTTCAAACAGATCAACCTTACCAACCGGAAGTTCAGCAATCTCAGTATACAAACAGTATTTTTTTAAACGATACGATTCAAGGAGATCCCTACTGGCAGTATACAACCAATAGACAATCAGAGAATTCTAACTATACATATATATTTGACCCACTACCTAGTTACCATGGTAAAGGACAATCAAAAGATTCCGGAGATAAACCCAGCAAAGCCAAGAGACGTCGTGTACAGACACCATATCAGCGCAAAGCTGCAAATGTCCGTGAGAGACGCCGAATGTGCACCATGAACAAAGCATTTGAGGAACTGAGAAAAAGACTTCCGGCATTTGATTACGAAAAAAAGTTATCCCGTATCGAAACACTGAAGCTTGCAATGACATATATTTCATTCATGAAGGACCTTTCTGAAGGACGAGATCCAAACAATATCAGTCTTCCTAAAAGTAAACTCAATTTCAAAGATAAATTACTCAAATCGATGAATGAGGATGTAAGCTAAGTCAGACACAGAACGCAGTCACATGAACAGTTATGAATTTTGATATAAATTTAAAAATAAGCAATGAGTGAAACATTATTGATCTGCGAGTGAAAACATTATAAGTAAAAATGGATACTTAAGAAAATCAACGAATTCTGTCACGTGATTATAATGTTGACATGCATATTAAAGCTACTAGTCATATTTGTACAATGTGTTCAGGTATAAAGTATTACTGTAAAATTTGCACATATTTACAATATGGATTTATAAATCAATAAAGTTATGTATGGTATGTATATATTTATTGTGTTATAATACTGAATCCAATTGCAGTTTCGGTGTATCGAATTTTATTCAAGAGGTTTAACGTGGGATTTAAAAAAAAACACCCATTTCCATGAATAGATGACATTTTTTTAGATTTAAATCGATCAAACAAGGTTTACTTGCAATCCGACTTAAATTTATAAATCTGTGTTGACCATAATGAAATTGCTGACCGATTTAAATAATCGTTCCTAAGCTTCTTGAAGACATTATTCCTACATCGTTGATATTTTCCCATCTTTACGACTTTAATCACTTTTATGGATAAACATGGGATGTTGTAAAAAAAAAAAAAAAAAGATAGGACGTTCTCACTAATCCGGAGCACCGCATGGTGGAGTTTCTGTTCTCTTTTTTCTGTTTTTTTATTATTTTGGCTTTCTGCGTTGTCTTCTCTCTTGGATTTATGTTTATTTTATGTCGGACACCTTTTTTGACTTCAGTTACTAGCTGCAAAATCATAGAACTTTTGCAATACGTGTAGTAATATTACGAGGAGACATTGACAGTATTTTTTACACCAAAGTTATTTGCTCTTGTGTTTGTACGATACCCCTCGTACAGTATTGTAATATATGGATATTTGGGCTACGTGCGTCAGATTATCGTAAATATGTTACAATATTGTTACAGTTAAAAATACAGTTTTGCTCCTTCGCAAAGCGTGGGCATATTTTGGTTGCAGTAATGAAAATGACAGCCTAAACATATTATTTAGCAGGACATGCTTACCCTTCTAGAGCACCTGATGTCACTCCCGGTTTTTATGGGAGTTCGTATTGTCCTAGCTTTAGTTTTCAGCGATGTATCTCTGTTCTACTTCCACGTTTGTGTTTGTGTTTGATCCTTTGTTAATTGATAACGGTGTTGGATGGTCTTATGGATATGTGACTTGTGAACTTCGGTATTCTTCTCATTCTATTCAGCGCTGATGGGTTTCTTTCAAGGTAATGGCGTATTTCACGCATCTCCCTACCACAGAAGAAGCTATGGTTGTTATCATACGTCTACATGACATACTTTATTATTTTTTCCCTTGTACGCACAAACTGCTCAGCATTCATTACAATTTAGCTTTATTCGTTACCATATTCAAACTGAACTCTTTGGACTTTACTGTTTTTTTGAGAGAAGTTGTGGTTCAGTATGTTGTGGTTATCGAACTTTCCTGTTATCTTCTTTTTATTCAGGAGTGCCTCGTTGGCCGAGTGGTCTAGGTAGTTAATCATATCTACTATTGATCACCGGCGTTTTAACACTGGGGTTGCAAGTTCGAGCCTGGCTCAGGGCGAAGTGTGCTAGACTCCAACCATAATTGACAAGGACTGCCAGTTTTCCTGCCAAAATCCGGGGGTTCTTACCGGGTATTTCGGTATCCTCCCCCAACAAAAACTGAACGCCACGATATCGCTGAAAAATTGCTGAAAGTGGCGTAAAACTCCATGCAATCAATCAGTCTTTTTATTAATCTATGAAGAATCTAGAAATATTTCTATCACTACTACAAGTTCACATGAATACAAATTAATAGACTTTATTATGATACACACATCTAAAAACAAAAAAACTCATATGCATTGTCCAGTGAATTATGATGATCTGGGTGTTGTTAACAAAAGCAGTTAATTTTTTTTTTTTAAAACGTGGGGTATGCTTGTATATATAAACTAGTTACAAACTCCGTCGGAAACGACAGCTATCTCCGCACAAGCCCCACCATCACGTGTAAAAATGTTTTGGAGTTGTATTATGGAATACGGAAATCATTTTTATTAGGAAAAGAATACACGGCAGTTTAAAACAGCTTAAGAAATTTCAAAAACAAGTATTTATATATATAGCCTTGACCTTGGACCTTGTGACCTCGATTAAGGTCAAAGGTCAACGACCTTTGTGATGTAAACACTCAAAGTCTACCACTTGTGAAGCCAAAATGAAATATCATACAGTAGAGTTCACATTTGTAAGCAGTATACAAGTACATGTAACATATACCCCTTTTTTGTTCCTAATTGGACCCCTAATAGAAACGCAAGACCACTATTTTGCTCATCTACAAATGATAACTAACCGTATAAAACAAACTTAAACAACACAGACAAAAAAATGGTAGATCACATCTATAGTTAGTATATAAGTAACATATGAAGTGATATTTGTTGTCTCCTAATTGGATGGATGGGTGGATGGATAGATGGTTGGATGCTTAAGGTCCAGCGGGTAATCTTCCAACTATATTCAGGATGAGAACATATTAGTATAATACGGATATATGAATCCTGCTTTGTACTAAAACAACACGTAGATTTTTATAGTGCTAACTCGATGAAGTAACAGTCTGCAGGAAGACATGTCACCCAACTCATTATTCTGATTCCGATCCGACCAGTCTTTGCTCTTACTCCTTAATGCTGCGTGCTTAGCGGAGGAGCAGCAAATACCAATTTTAATGTCTTTGGTTTGACCCGGACGGGGATCGAACCCACGACCTTCCGCACTCGAGGCGAGCACGCTAACCATTACACCACCGAGGCGGTTTTTGCGGGGAAGAGGGGCGCAACTCTGTTGGATATTTTTTAAATGAACAAATTTAAAATTCGACTTAAAATAAATATAAAATAAAATTCACCTGGTTCCTCATTATCGGACATGCATAAATTCTCTGCTAAAATGACTTTTATGCAGATAAACGTAAATATAAGAAAAATTTACATTTTTAATTTAACAAAATCCACAGGTTGGCAAAAAAAAAAAAAGGATTTTGTCCCCTTTTGGGTAATTTAGTGTAAAAGCCATCACCTCCTGGATCAGAACCTGCGTAAGTTCTTCACCTGTTGTTTATGAAGGTCCCCCACTCGAGCAAACTATGATTATACTTTTCTTTACGTATCATGCTAATTCTGACTGAATTACTGAATGATTCCCTTTTGCATTTTATCCCAAACTGGAAAGTTTTCATAGTTATGAATTAAATTCTACAGATCAATGAGATAAATATGTTAGAGTTATATTGACAGTTTATATTTAATTGACTTTTTTCATCTTTGTCTTTGATTTTCAATATTTATTTGCAAACTGATCATCTCCTTTACCAGAGACATATAAAACCTGAGATTGGCTTCTTCTCGAAACCTCATGAAATCTCGCGGCCAGAGATTTCAAAGAAAGTAAACACTGTCGAAGTTTAATAGCTGATTACACTAAAACTGCAAAATATATTAAAATAAAACCTTTTATACTCTACTCTGTCATTATTCAGCTTTACAAATATAAAATTTGTTTTCTAATATTTTTAAAAATGAAGGAGGAGTATGAAAAGGCCACAAGTGCCCCTAAAATTTGAAAATTACTAAATCTGAAGATATTTTAAAATTATTTTCCACTTTTATTGTCATAATATTGAACTTCTTTTGAATATCATAGTAAAAACTGTCAAAATCTATGGATAAATATCATAGGAACAAAATAAAAGTTACT
>JAOXYI010363291.1:0-16382 GCA_028566495.1 Lithophaga antillarum
CTTTGGATCCTGTACCATACTCCAGTGGGTAACTCTCGCCACTTCAGTGTCTCATTTTCCTTGCGTGTTTGAGCCTTCTTCTTCAAGGCTTCGTCACTTGGGAATTGCGATTTACTTGCCATTGTTTATATATCTATCAATTCGTTGTCTCTATAGTCTTTGGGTCGTCCACCGAGTTTTTGCCTCTCATCCTCGCGTGGACGAGGTGTTCATTTTGGCCAAAATTTGGTGATTTTTTCCATAAGTTTATGCAGTGGGGCAGAACCGGCAAAAACATACTACTGATATCAGGTGAATCATCACAAAGAATTAATGTGTCAAGATATAATATTTGGACTGACACAATAAGAACATTGAAGAAAAAATCTTTTAACAGAAACCTACCATTGAAAGTCACATTTGTGGAAGAAGATGCTGATGATCATGGTGGTCCTAAACGTGAATTCTTCCGCCTATTGTTGGAGCACATTGAGAAAAATGTTTTATTGGGAAATTACAGTAAAATGTGCCTTGGAAACGATATGAAGAAATTGGAAAATGAAGAATACTTTTGGAGTGGTTATCTAATTGGATACTCGTTGGCACAAGGTGCAGAGACTCTTCAGATATTTTCCAAAGGTTTTGTGCAGTACCTTGTTGGAGAAGACCTACAAAGTATAAACTTTGAAATAGAGGAAATACCAGATTTTGAAATTTGAGAAGCTCTTTTTCTGGTAAGAGAGTTTTTCATGCCGTATATATCGTTATGCATGTAAACTAATAATAATTATACCCCATTCTTCTTGTGAAATTCTGGTAAACTGTATACCCCTGTCCTTCTATCTTCCAGTAACACTATGTTTGTTGCAGTTATCTCAGTATGTACATCATATTTTATATGAAGCATGAGAAGGGTGGGTTTTATCTTGGGAATGAAAATCTTTTTCCCAACGAGCACTTTCTGTTTAACGATGCTACCGTGCCTTCGTAATATTTCCCTATACTAGTATGTACAAAAAAGAAAGGTTTTGCATTTACCTGCATCTTGAATACAAACATACGGGGATGTAACATGGTAATAAGTTTCATACCTGTGGCATGTTTACTTCTATCTGACTATTCCTTCCCAAAACAAACTTTTGACAGTGTTGGTACATTGTCAGACGGTAGTTGACATATGATTTAAATATGTATGTATGTATTGTGTATTTTCAATCAGCTTAGTTTAGTTTACTCTGAACAAAAATATGTTTGGTGGAGCAAAGATATGCGTTGTCTGTCAACATATCTTTCATACATGTAGTACTGCATGTCAACAATGAGACCACTATGCGATTTCACACAGGAGTGACTGTTTACCTTTAGGCAGAACGCGGTTCATTTATAACCGAATTTTAAAAATGAATCGCAAAAAATCACTAGGAAGAGTACTTTTAACTGAATCACCTTGTGTGTTCAGTAACACTGAGATGTATTTTATCACTGGATACATACTGACAAAAATTTTATCTCCATCGCGTACACTTGACATGAGGAGCCACATCAATTTTAACTGGGAATAATATTACTCTCAGATTTTAAGAAGAAAAAATAATTGTCTTGCATCGAGTAATAAAAAAGCTACGCATTTTATCCCGTATTCTGTTACCATCGGATAAGGTAGTTCACTCTATAATTAAGTAAAAAGTAACATTTTTCACTACGAACAAAAGACAAAAGATGAATTTTCTAATGTCATATTTGACCACCCGCTCCTTTAAGAATAGTAATCAGGGATAAAAATTGATATCCCACCGCCTGGAGCCTTTTCTACCTTTACCAAATCCAGAGAAAAAACTTTTGTTAAATTGGCGAATAACTGTATTTTTAATTTTTTTAGATACATTTTCATTAACACAAGCTTTAGATCTGATATTAATTGAATTACAGGCTAAAAGTGCAGGTGACCAGACGACATTGACTACAATTGTGAACGAAAAACTTGAAATAAGGTTCCACTGTGGATACAATAAACCAGTGGTGTTTATAGAAGACCTAAATTCTATGATCAATGTCATTGGACGGCATTATGTCATAATGAGATGTATGCCTGCCATTCAGCAATTCAAGGAAGGGCTATATCAGTACAAGGTCATTGAATTTGGTGCTGAAGATAGGGAGGCATTACAAGAGTTGTTCGATGGAGGAAGGAAACAAGAACTTACTGCAGAAAACCTCAGACTGAGACATAATCAGTATAGAGTACAGCCCAAAAGGTTCCAACAGGCGAAGAATGGAGTCTTCTGTGATGGTGCACTTTTTTAACTATATTGATGGCATGAGTGGTAAGATTTATTGCAAAAATGTGTTTTATAGAAACTGGGGCCCCAAAATGGTGCATAAAATAGAAAATTGTAAAATATGTCTGTTTTCAAAGTAATAATTCAAGATTTGTATGTTTATTTTCGGCAGTATTATCGGGCGAATGCCCCTTATCGGGTGGGTTAAGCCTTACTTTATATGTTTTTTTATTCAAGGTTCAATTAACTCAGTGTAATTGGCTGTTACACAAGTCCTTAAACACGTAAAGAAATTGACAACTAGTTTCTTATAATAATGGAAACAAAGCTTCATTTCATAAGTCTTGTTACATTTCCATAAATCCGAAATAAATTCCTGTCATGGTTTGTTGAGAGCAATTTATACTTTAAAATTTCAGGAGATGATAAAGATGGTCCAAAAGCGTGCCCATCAGATTTCCTCATGTTTGTTACAGGAAGCAAGACCATGCCCCCTTCTGGATTTGGAGGGAGGAAAATTAATATCGAGTTTGTGCATACACCAGAGGACAGGATGCCGAGTGCATCTACATGTGCGCTGATATTTTTCATTCCTGTTAATGAAAAAATGTTGGATGAAACATACGTGTTTGAACGCCTGGACATGGCACTACTTGATCATGGAGGATTTGGGAAGTGTTGATTTTGGTGCTTATGGTACTTGACTTCCTTTCCGTCTGAAAACAGCATCATTAGACATATCTTGAAATTGACTTTTCCGTGTGTCATTCGCAGTAAAATTCAAAGAAAATCTTCTGTTTTTTTAGCGTGTTTAATTATACCCCGCAAAGTTTGTGGAGTATGCGAGAATCATCGTGTCCATCTGCCTGTTTGGATGTGTGTTCGAAATCGTGCCCAGGCCATAATCTTAAAATGCATGCTTAGATCTGGATCGTACTTTACCTATTTATTGTCCATCATGCAAGGTGTGTTGTGACGTTTACCTAAGGTCATATCGTCAAGGTTAAGGACACATTGTGCAGTTGCTTTGAAATCCTGCCCAGGCCATATTTTTAGCTGCATACTTATATTTGCTTCAAGCTCACACAGTTGTTGTCCATGGCCCTAGGGTATATCGTGGCCTTGACAGGTCAGATCAAGGTCAAAATATACATAGGACTTAGCGGGAAAATACACAGCAAAATCTTCTCCTTTGAAATCAACCACTTGGCCAATTCAGACCAAGCTTGCTCTGTAACATCCTTAGGGGGACCCACAAAACAGAATGACATCGTTCCCGTATTTTGGTTAAAAAGTAATAATGATCTTTTTTGAGAAGTAACAAAGTTTGTTCGTTCTAAATTTTGGTGAAATTGTTTGATGAAATCCTTTTGAAAATTAAGATCCCTCCCTTTCCAAGTTACATCCGATTGACCTTGTCTGACATCCAAGATGTCTGCAACCACTTACATGTAATATAGTAATACATGTACAAAGAACCCGATGAGAACATCTTCAAACCCATTCCACTTGTTAAGTTTTTATTATACATAAATGACTAGATGATGGTCCTTCATGAAATAAATCGTTCTTCTGCCAATCACAAATCTGAGACAGTTACCTATGCAGTTCATAGTTTAATATAGGATCCAATAAAAATTTCAATGACTGACTTAGTTTTAGGCCGAAAAAATTAATGTTTCGATTTTCATATTTAATCGAGAACGGGGGGTGGGGACATTTCATTTTTTATTTTCTGTAGCCGACGAAACCTGCATTTTGCAAGAAAGCGGACCTGTTTTGTCAATCTCCCCTGCCAAAATGCATGAAAGGCATCCTTAAACGTGTAGGGATCATTTCTGAAAGTTCCAAACCTGTCTTTTAGGACTGTGACAAAAACTTAACATTTTCATTATAATGCTTCGGCTTCTTGTCACAATTTTGTACCTGGAGGTTATGTCATATTGAAAATAGTTTCAAGATTTTTAGCTTAGTACACTTTCGGAAATGTTTATAATTAAATATTGGAAGTCTGGGGATTCAGGGATGAACTTTCAATGGTTGGGACGCTAAAATATAATTTTATGGCCTTCCAATAGATGCCAGATGAGTGAAACATGTGAACAGTTCACATTGTTCTAGTATAGTGATGAATAACACATTTTGATATGTTTAATAGAATATGATATGATGTAAAGCTACAAATTATATCCATTTATTGATATATCCGTCAGGATCATGAACTGGTCTAATGCTATATCAACATTTTCTGCATCTTCCCATCCTAGGCCTTGATACACCTCTTGCGCATAATTATCGAAATCAGCAGATCCAGATCTAGTCTGTGATACACACTGTGTGTATCCAAACGCAGTATCTTCTTCTCCTACACGACAAATGTATGAATCACCTGCAGAAAATAGAAAAAAATCTAAAATTTATTCTGAGAGAAAAATAAAGATAAGAATTAGTGTTTGTAAATTACAATTCCGTCAATGATTATAAATGCAGGAAAAAATACTGCCGTAAAAACATTACAGAAAATTCCTTTAAAGATCTGATGAGCCATTTGCAATTTTTTTTTTTTTGAGAATGACACTCGGAATTTATTAGAAACCACCATCCACAATAGGTGATTTGCCAATTCCTGAATTGACGCTAAACTTATGTTGTTTCTAAAAGAATTGTTCCCCACAGTTGGGACATACAAATCCCCTGCCTGTGTAAAGTCAATGGAAAGAATACATATTTTGTACACAATCTGCATGCATCTATATTAACTTAAAATATTGTAAGTGGTTACGAATTTTGTGCCTGCAATGACATCACCATATAACTGTTTACAAGGCTTGAAGTATTTACACATTAGGACTAAATGATATATGTAAAGTATGTTCTTTCCATTTACTTTGAATGGGCAGGGAACCTGTAAGTCCCCTCTACGGGAAACAACTCTTGTAAAACAATATAATTTACGAGTAAAATGTGGAATCCGATTATAATTGGTAAATAGTCTACTAAAAATAATGCTGTTATATATACTAAAAATAGAAGATTCGGCAACCAAAGGTTGGTGACAAAGGTCGTTAAACTGTTCAAGTCGTAACTTGTATTACTGTTTAAGTGCTGCCTTGTCGACAATATACCTCTGTACAAACCACTGAAAGAACAGAAACCTAGAAAAATAGTTTGGAACAGTTCATATGTTTATATTTCTTCTCATCCTCTATAAAAATACCTAATCAAGTTAATCTAAGTTTCATGAGGTGTGTCGGTTTCGGTTTAGAATCTGACATCATAAATGCATGTAAATAATTACTAGTATTATAAATCAACAGAGTTTTACCTAAGGCAAAGAGTATGTTTGGTCTCCCGGACGGACAGAATGCTCGAGGAGTTGAACTTATGTGATGCTGATTCCATCTATCTGCAACCTGAGCCAATTCACATTTAAGTAACGGCATGAAGGAATATCTTACACAAAATCTGAAAAATATTTTTTTAAAGTGCATTGTCATGATGTGTTCCGCTTTTCAAATAACTATATGAAGTAGTAGAGCACCGCAAAATGTGTGGTCCCCTCACAATCCCACAGATATTGTGGACATATTGTAGATGTTTTCTTAAATGCCATGTTGTGATCCATTTTGATTTTTTGCACTCGCCACAATCTGGTTATGGTACTGATTTTGATCAGTTTTTTTAATCAAATAAATGTCTGGTTTACAAAGGTGTCAATGAATTTTACCTTTCGGAAGCCATTTGTGAAAAAGAAACTGCAAAAAATTCCACTTTTGAAATACTGGGTGAAGTATTATCTTCATTCAATTTCGATGGGATGTTATGGAACTGGATTCTTCTTTGCAAGAGCTTTCAACAATATGTGGACGCATTTTGCAGAACTCCTATGGTACCCAGGATAGAGGATCCAAAGGGAATTACGCCCAAAATCATAATGTTTTTATTTCAAGTTCAGTTATTTTTAAATACTTGTCTTGATGACTGGAAAAAGAAAGGTGATAGAAAATTTGGTCTACCAGTAACTGTATTCAAGATAAACCGTGTCAACGGAAGACCGAATCGACTTGTATCAGTTTTATCGTGCTGCGCTTGATGTTGATTATAGACTTAGTGTCATTCATAATGAACTGGTAACGACTGAAGTTTCATTTAAAGAGTCTTTTATTTTTCAAAGATTTATATGTTTTTAACTGACATACTCACATATGCATATGATTGTCTTTTACCAATGTGCCGCGGTCTTGTAGTTTTTTGAAGAAGTTTATCCACCACATCATTCTATCTCTTTTAAACTGTGACCACCAGGATTCTATTCTCTGAAGTAAATTAACAAAAATACATGAATACATCAGTTGCGAAGCATTCCTTAACTGAAGAAACTAATTCAGTAGTTCTATCTATATTAAAAAGAATCAATTTTCGCAATTTCTAAAACTACTGCGTCTGACTCTTTGATATAAATAGGTACCTGGTTTGCAGTCGACTTGTAATATCTATGGCTTCTTTGACCAGCAAATTCATCATTATCATGAACGCGAAAAGTCACTTGAAGAGCAGCAAGTACGTCATTTTCAGACCCGGGATCCGATGAAAGAAGTGTAGGACAACCTAAAAGAGAAGAAAACAAAACTGCACATTGTTTTGTAAAGCACTTCACAGAAATGTGTTGGGGAAAGTAAATTTCTGTATGATTCAGAGACAAATAATGGTACGAGAATCTGTATATTCTAAAACATAGCTTTAAATAAGACATAAAATGATAAAGTAGAAAACAAGGATACATTGTAGAAGGAAGAACTCATTCTCGAACCTAATGAATACCTTTCAGTTGGTCCACTACATCCATGTAATGTTTTGCAATACAACGTGGGTCGTTATTCGATGGATCTACATCTAGCCACATAATTCTCCGAGAGTATCCATCAATACATCCAGATATTGGAAATCCATAGGGCTTTAATTTGTCATTGCTGAAAATGAAATCAATTTTTTATATCGAACTTTTAAGTATACCCTACGCTTGACAGTGTAAACATAAAATCTGCCAGAACTAGAAAACTTTGTAAACAACAGCACTAGTCGGTCTGTATGTGTTAAAAATTCAGTTCACTCCATGAAGAACTCGAATCTAGTAATGTGCACCAGATAATTAAATCCTCTGAATTATTCAACTATACTGTGGGTCACGACTCTATAGTGTAGTTTAGACTTGCCAGCAGCTTGATAGTAAACATGTGTTTGATAGTATTCTGTACAATTTCTTAGCAGAAACATTATTAAAGGGACTTAATTGTACAGAGAGACTTGTGGCAAGTCTAAGTGTAGTTGAATAGTAAAAAGAGTTTGATCATGGGACGTGAAAAAATTTCTCACCAAGTTCTTGCCGATTGGATAAAGAAATGCTTCTATTTGGCTGGTGAAAAAATTATTTTACAAACATTCCATTTCAAATTCTTGCTGGTTGGATGAAAAACAAAACGTAATTTTAATTGTCAGATTTCCGCATTTTTTTCTCCCCAGAAATTACATGTCAGACCAAATCATGCCAGGAAAATAAATACAAATCTTCCATTTGATTACAAATCATAAATTCATTACATTAATTAGTTAAAAGACCATGGTCAGACGGTTTCTATGACAACCTGTTGTCTTCTATACGCGACAGTAAACAAGCATGAAATGACTCGGTGGTGGTGTTAGTGAACTTTAGAGAGATCTTATTTAAAAATTTGTGTTTGGCACGTGGTACTGAGGACCAACTTTTCACAAGTATTCCAATATCTCGTTAAATACATTGATCTCAAAATATCGAAATTTTTATGCACGTACTTTTAAATATATCACGACATCTTTCAGTTTTTAGGTTGTGTAAAGTGTTGTATAAAGCGTTGACGATTTTGAATCTCTTACTAAATGTCCTATACAAGGAAAGGGTATAAAACGGTTTAAATATTTCATATTTCGTGCAACTGTTTATTTTTCTCGATTCATTAGAACGTTATGTAGATTCTGTATAGCCTTTAATATATTTCTATAATATTTTCCTGTAAGAAGTGTCAACACATATCATGCAGAATCTCCTTTTCTTAAATGTTGCAAAACAGGGAAATTAACTCTAAAATCAAATTCTCCTTTTGAGAGAGTACGATGGCTATGCCACTTGACATTCTGGAATAAAAGACACAGAAATTATGAAGAATAAAAACGATTAAGCTTAACAGACCGCGTGAGATCTCTCGGTTAAATGCACACAGGATTGCTCCATGCACCAATAAAACTGACCGCCTTGAAATTATACTATTGTGTAGTAAGAGGCCAAATACCCCAACTACTGGAAATATCATTTTCATCTTATAATGGGTCCATTTGAACTTAAGTTGGCAGTGATAATGTATTGGCCAATATAAACAAATTTTTGCTGAAACTTCGTTTGGTACCGATAAGATAGAAAATATGCAAAAGTGTGTAGGGATGATAAATGACGGAACGTCCACAAATATTACTGAATTCGTTTTCTTATATAGGGGGTAAAATGCTCTTTTGTATTAGTCAATTTCCACCTGTCTTCTTTAAAGATTTTTTTAAAGAGGTGACCGGGAGATCCCCTCATTTGGGCTGATATATACATGTACGTCCCTTTTGAACTCTACTGGTATCACATTTTCATCTTATTCTCTTAATATACTAAATAGCCACTTCGAGCTAACGACATAAATGTTATTAATAATGTACATCCTATACACAAAGAATCTCACTGTAGGCGACAAACATGGCCACCATTCGTGATTCCTGTTACTAATCGGCTTAAAATGAAATCATTTGCATTTCCGACTCTGACAGCAGTGAGCTTATCGAACCTAAAGAAATACATATATAATGTTAAATACGTAATAATAAAAATAACTCTGTGTGTTCTAATTATAAAATAAAAACAACTTGGAGGAGCTAATCATACGTGTGATTCGCTGAACTAATCTGTAACTACTGGTATAATTCACAACACAATTTATAGAAGTGGTGTATAGAAGGTGTTATTAAAAGATTTTTCATGCAACGCCATTTTGGTAGTAACATTGCCACCGAAGAATCACACAGTAAGTGATACAAACCCATATTAACCAGTGGCTGGATATCTCCCAGATCCATTTTTTTATTACTTTTGAGAAATTTTACAACCCACCTTTAACACGTTTAATAATGGTATAGGAGAATTATATGAAAATGAAAAACAAAAGTCAGTGTGTCAATTCAATTTTACTGTATTTGGAAGTTAAAGAAATCATCTTTACCCGTCTATGTGCCAACAGAAATTTGGATCGTCTTGTCAAACGTCTACGACGTCGATGGGAAACTCCTTCTTCATCAAGCTGCAGCATTAAATGCATAGCGGATCGCCTGCAGTATAAAATACGTTAAATTGACATGCTTTTGCCAGAGGTTTTTTTTTATAAGAAATCGAAAGAAAAATATGAAATCGAGGTGACAAGTAAATGCTAAAATATTAAAATAATAACAAAAGTTCTATAATTTTTTATTCAAAAACGAGTGGGACAGGATGCTTGCTTATCCCTATCCATTATCATACTCTATACAGTGACAGTTGAAATTATCCGCCTATTGGCCCATCCCATCTCCTTTGTTTGAATCATTGTTCGTTAATATATTCTTGTCCTAAATATAGCTGAAATATTCCTCGCCCGAATGTTAAGCAACCATCAATCAACAGCACAGAAACCGAGAAATACCTACAAAACTATATATCATAATAATTTGATATAAATATAAACACCATATAATACTATAAAACCATAGCCATGAGTATTCTTCGCCCATGCAATGCCCTGTAATCTGAGTTATTAAACTTAAAAGAATAGGCCTGCAACAAAGTTACTGCAGAAAAAAAAAAAAAAAGATGCAATGGTACAATGTATATCAAGCATATAATGTAAGTTTCACTTCAAACTATTAAGTGATTTGAAAGGATTTGATCCAGTGATCAATTCAAAGTCTGATTAGAAAAAAAAAGGTAGGTATGAGATCTAGAATGTCTAGACTAATACTGACATAACACAATATAGTTAACTTTCAAAGTTTACTAGTTATCGGATATCCTATTATATTTATATTAATGCTACAGGGTAGTTAGTATTTTTATTAAACTGTCGAGTATTTTGTTCAGTGCAAGAACTGCTAATGACATTTGACGGAATATTTTGACACAATGTAAATGTTGAAAGTCTATTTCACTTCCTTTATAAATACTAGATATTTTAATTGTATGACTTTGCTTTTCGTCCTATTTCATTGAAATTTTGTATGTGTGTTCTAAAAAACGAGACCAAATGAATTCTGGAAATATTCTCTAGTAGGATAAAGCGGTTTTACTGCTGCTCATGTGAAAATAATCGATTTCAAACGGTTCTTTTATAAAATGACTAAGGTCTTGATGAGTTTATTTACGGGAACCACAAGTAAACCAAATCAGGTCTGTTTGATGGGTATTATTAGGGTGCTGTCGAATAAATGAAAGAATATCGTTCTATTTTACCTATTAAAACGGCATTATTTTGATGCCTGTTTCTTTCTTTGCATTACTGTATGTTTAGTACAATCTATTGCATACATTTTCGAAAAAGGGAAGATGCTTAAAAGAAATTTCATTACAGATGATGCTACACTTTATTCTGAATGACCTTAATGCATAAGGGTCATTTTCACAGGTAAATCTTGTCACACCCTGTGAATTGAATGCTCTGATAAAACTGCTCAAACTTCTGTCCGTAGAACACAATGGAGAAAAGTTTATGCATAAAAGTCTTTTCTCAAAATTCGTCCAATCTGACAATAAATGCAAACGACGAAAAAATCCGTTATTATTAAAAGGAAGTGAGATAGACTTTAATTATCTTATTAACTTACAGTCTCACATCATAACCCATACTGCGTAAGGTTGCTGTAACATTTCTGTAGCCTGCAGTTGTAGGTAGTGTGGGTAATAATTCTTCGATTGCCGCCCTGATTTCATGGTCAGTATTTTCAGGGACACCTCTCCGTCTTCTTAACCCCAATCTCTGTCTTCTTTTTTTAAGTGCAGCTACACTAAAATATATAATTCTAAGGTGATTTTTTAGAAGAAGATGATCAACACAATTTAATAATTTTTGTAGGAGTTGCGGCCTTTCAGACTCAAAAATAGTAAAAACGGCATTGTTAACAGCTGTGGGGTGGTGTACTATAGAAGCCGGCCTGGACTGTGTTCGTGGAACCACTGTCCCATTTTTTAATTGGGCAGTCCAAAAGCTTTATACGTGTATTTATATTTTTTGAGGCCTTAAATGGGTTAGTCTAATTCTTTAATTAAAACAAAAAAACAGACACAAAAAGGAAATTTTTGGGGAGTTAAAACATTTCCCTTGTAAAAGTTCACTGTTAAAGTTTGGGCTTGATTTTTATAGAAGTTATGGCCCTTTGAAAATGGGCCAAATAGCATTGGTAGTGCTGTAGACATTTTCATTTACATGGCCACTGCATGGCGTTGAACATTACATTCTCCAAGTCTTGACATTTGAAATTTCAATTATTGAAAGTATCCCGCCAGCCAAATGTTAAAATTTGGAAAATTTAACTATCAAGAGCTGGAAAATAGTTTCCAATAGGATTCAGTAGGTAAAATTATATACGGGGGACACAGAAGACTGTTCTTTCTTAATTTATACGAGTCACAAACAGGAACCTACCTCACTACAGTGTTGAAGTACATAAACAATAATTTGCTGATGTCTGAGTATGAAACACCATTTTGGAAGTATCTAACAAATGCTTCTGCTTCTGAAACAAATATAAAACATTAAACTGCAATCAAATGTGTCGTGACTGGTTAACTGGTGACAGAAGGAAGGAGATATGGGACGGGTGAAAGAGGATGGGAGAAAGGAAAAAGATTTCAGTGAGCAGAGAGGATGGGAGAAAGAAGAAGCCCGTCAGTAGGTTGTATAATACGGTAAAAGAATATTACAGTCCCGTAAGTACCGTAAGCAGGTGCAGAATACGGATTCCGTTTACCATCAGTATAGATAATACGGAATTCGTAATACAACTTCCCCAACAAGAGCGGTATACGAATTCCGGGTAAGAGGATATAGACCACAAACTGGGAATATGAAGCCGTGTCCTCTGTGAAGATCCAGAATAACATACGTTAATAAGATATTGTTTTCTTTGGTCAGTCGCTATGAACTAAATCTGTTCAGTTTACGTTAGGTCTTGATGACGGACCACTATACCTGACGACAGGTGAATATACCTACGCGTTTCGCCTTCGTCGATTAACAAACATTTAAAACTTATATTGACAGGTCATGTTATGTACTAAAAATGTCATAGACCACCACCCCCCACCCCCCTCCCGAAAAAAAACTTTTTTATAGTGTTGTCTGTTGAGGTCATAGTTGGCTCGAATTGCGGCTCGGGAACTCTACCTTTTTCTATATATGTTGGCCTAAGTGTTTTCATTTTGTTGCGACATTGCTGCCAGCTAATCTGTCCTCTTTCTTCCCTGTTTTCGTTCAGTTTTTCCGCAATATTATTGAAAACGTGTTAATTTCTATAAGACGCCTCCAGCATGTCTTGAATCCTTTCCTCCGACCACAATTTATCAGTGTATTTATATTTGGAACGTCCCAAAATGCCATATTTCGTAAATGTTGAAAGAGAATTTGCCGCAATCAAATAGTCGGGAAAATAGCACTTGTTTTGTTTAAAAAAAAACAAAACAAAACAAAAAACAAAACCGGAATGGTTTAAATTCTGCTGCATCCGAAGAGTCTGCATGCTGTATAACTCTCAGATCACCTGACAGATTACCAAAGTCGGTAGCTATTCCAGATTCCGTCTGGATCGAATGCGCGATCTTTCATTGCATGATTATTCCGGAATAATCATGATGATTCCACATTGTGTTATATGTGACAATACATGTGAACAATAAATCTATATTAAATGCACGATAATTACGTGATGAAATTTTAGTGTGGACAGGGTATATAAGAGAACGGTTCCCTTGTGAGAAGCCCATATTGTTATGTAACAAATGTAAAAAATTGTTCATAGAGCATAGGACAAGGATTATCATACTCTCAAATTCTTTGAAATCATACCAACTTTTATGAAAAATATAGTCCAAAAAATCTGTGATAATCGAAAAATTACATTATGAGGTAAATAAATGCTTCTTAGCCTATACAATCGTGACACGTGGCTGAAAAGTTAGGTTTCATGTCTAAATAAACGCTTGTGGCTAGTGCAACAAGTTTCGAACATGGAGTAATTGATTTCATATTAATACGCATGTTAATTGTTACCGTTTGTATTAATTATTTTTATCGGATTAATTTACGAGAGAACTAAAATGTAATTATAACAAGAGTTGACACACGAATATGTCTCGCCTGCCCCCACATATCGTATTAGGAAACACAAGTCTGTAACATGCCAGACTGACATATACCCCGTAAGATCAATTCATATACAAAATATTGTTGACCTATCATGAGTGATTACCTAGAAACTGACCTATAAGGAAAGCTTGACATTGCCCACTGGACCATAGCAATTAATTCAAGGTCAAGGTGTACAAGTCAGACTGACATTTACCCAAGATCAAGTCATATACCAAATATAGCTGACCTACCGAGAGTAGTTACCAAGAAACTGACCTAATCACCAAAAAAAAAAAAAAGATATTCCTTACTGTACCGTGACAGTGAAGTCAAGGACAGGTGATACATGTCAGACTGACATGTACCCATTAAGATAAATTCATATACCAAATATTGTTGACCTATCATAAGTGATCACAAAAACTTGACATTGTTCACTGGACCGTGACAATGAGGTCAAGGACAGGTGACACATGTCAAACTGACATGTACCCATTAAAGTCAATTCATATACCAAATACAGTTGACCTATCATGTGTGGTTTCCAAGAAACTGACCTAATCACAAAAACTTGACATTGCGCACTGGACCTTGACAATGAGGACAAGGACAGGTGACACTTGTCAGACTGACATGTACCCATTCAGGTCAATTCATATACCAAACATAGTTGACCTATCATGAGTAGTTCCCAAGAAACTGACCTAATCACAAAAACTTGTCTTTGCTCACTGGACCATGACACAGAGGTCAAAGATCAGGTGACATGTGGCTGACTGACAAGTACTCATCACAAGATTTCTATGGACCAAATTTGGTTAACCTAGGTAAAGTAGTTCCTGAGATATACACCTTTTAATGAAAGTTTACGCCGTCGACGTCGCCGTCGCAAAAGCAATACCTATGTCTCGCCTTCAGCGACTACGTCAAAGGCGAGACAAATCAGAATGCATCTTTTTGTAGCTTCATATGCGTGTAAAGGCGTTGACCGAAGGCACATTTTTTGTATGAAGCGCTTCTCAAATACAAAATGTGCTTCGGTCAACGCTTTTACACGCCAATGAAGCTACAAACAGATGCATTCTATTCTTAATTATTAAATATATTTCTAGTATCTGTACCCCGAAGAAAACTCTAATGCAGTTGAAATCTAAGAGACAAATATTGCCATTAATTACTGAATTGTTCACATGCAAGATAATCAAATATATGCGTGTTCAGGTGGCCTGTGAAATTTCATAGGGCCTACCAGATGGAAAAAATTGTAACCCAAAATCAAGTGTTTGAATAAAAATATAACCCAGATTAATAGTATAAGGAGCAAAAAAACCCAAAATTTTTCCTCAAACTTCCTTTAGGTTTACATATATAGTCCCGCCTCCTTCCTGGATATTAAAACTTTTATTAAAACTTAATTACTGCATATCATACCTGTTTCACCTTCTAGCGGTTGAAGAAGTTGCGGCAGACATGCTGCTCTAGGCCATGTAATCAGGAAGACAAAACACGCGAAAAATATTCTTATCTCCATTTCATCTATACACAAAACTATGTTAAAATTATGTTTATGTTATCTTTATGTCTACACAGTGCAACACTGTACATAATGTGCTGAAATTGTTATCTGTTATAATCAGTACTTTCCATGCTTCAGTCCTTACACGCAGTGGATGAATGTGTTAGGTTACAATAGAGGGTCGTAAGAGGGGTGGGTGGTATATGCACAGACATGACACAGTTTTATTGATTTTCAGTGAGTCACATTCTTGTGCAATCAATACATTACGTATGTCGGTGTTTCGGGGATTTTTGTCTTTCATCTCAAAAAAAATAATTAGCATTGGCTCCCCTCATCAGAAGTCGCCATTAAACAATAATTAATTATACAACGTATACTAATTATGTTTATTTAATTTCTTTTTGCAATATCTCGTGACTCTGTGATTAACCATTATTAATTGGTAGCTTTTCTTTGCTTTGTCAACTGGTTTTTAATCTTATTGTACTTGAAATATATCTGATCTATCATATTTCTTTCACATATTTTATAAGTCTGATCATCTTGCTTTGGATGTTGATTTATGAATGGTTGCAGAGACTGTTTCTTTTCGAAATGATTTCAGTCTGATTCTAATTATATTTATATTAAATATCGCTTTATTTCAAATATAATGACAATCACATCTGCTTATTTCATGATGTCTATTTGTGCTTAACGCCTTTATTTCTCAATGCATCTCTCAAGGGGATAATTGACCGTTTCACATTATAATGTGAATTTTGTTCAGTATACATCAAGTTCATATCCTGACGTGCAATTGTGCGTTAGGTTTTAATGCAAACTTCTGATGCATTGATTGCAAAAATCAAAATATTCCTTCAAATTTTGAAGGTGTGTATTCTTGAGTCAACCTGTAGCTGACTGATTACAGTATCTCTGTCTACATAATATATGTTTATGTGGCTTAACAGCGGGAAGGTAATGACCTCCAACTGATTAAATGTACAGCACTAGAAGACAGTGCCCTCTTTGTGAAGTAATTCTATCTGAAAATATCCATTGAACAAAATTATATGCAAAGGTGATGTCTTGAGAACGTATGGATCTCCATGGGGACTAGTTCCCCGTGACACTAAATGGGAGGCAATCTGGTGCGGCCTTGCCACAAACTAAATTTTAATAAAT
>JAOXYI010363292.1:0-10134 GCA_028566495.1 Lithophaga antillarum
CATTTAACACCTCCAGTGTTATTCTATGACTTCATAGAATTACACTTTAACTTCAACTTAACCAAGGTAAGTATCGTTAAATTAGGTAATTCTAATTACGTCATAACACTTCCGGTATTAAATGAGACTTCAAAGCTTCAAACTAAATTTTTTCCCTTTTTTGACAATTTAGAAACCAGTCATATACAATCATCCACCTGGATTGACAACGAATGCATGTGATGAACATATTACATGTACCGCATGTATTTATGGTAGACAAAATATGCAAAGTCCCACAATTTAATACATTAAATTTGTAACACATATACATTAAATTTGTAACACATTTACATTAAATCTGTAACACGTTTCTGGCAAACACATCGTCATCACAAATTCTTTTGTCATAAAATTTCCCAAAAGTTTTGGAATTCGACCATCCTGCTTTTGACATTATATCAGAAATCGGCACATTTTTCAATTTTGCTTTTGATGTAGCAGCAGCTCTTGTACTATGAGCTTTGAACACATTTGTGTCTATTCCAGCTCGACACAACACGGTTTTTAACCATCTGGATATTGTTGACGAAGTCACTGCTTTGTAAGGCTTAATGTAACTTATAATAACTGAATCTTTATTTGATCTTTTATCAGAAGTACGTTTTAAGTATTCTTTCATAACAAAATAGACACATAGTCTTCTATCTGGTGGATAAGCATACAATATCAAGTCCGGATTTCTGTATCCCGGTCGACTCTGTTTAATTAAATCAGTTATTCTAAAACGAAAACAGTCCTTCTGTTTGCACATATTACTAATCTTCAATAACTGTATTGTTTGCACCCGACTAGCATTTGTCAATGCAATTAACGTTACAAGTTTGTAAGTTAAATCTTTGAGTGAAATATCACAAATGGGCGACAAAAGTTTTAAATAATTCAAAACTATAGAAACGTCCCAAATATCCACATTTCTTTGTATCACTGGTCTCAAATTGTAAACTCCTTTGAGAAACCTTACAACCATAGGATGCCTTCCAACAGGTGTATTTTGGATTATCAGTCCGAAGGCAGACAAAGCAGATCTAGCACTATTTATTGCTGAATAACTAAGTCCTGATTCATACAGGCAAGTCAAAAAATCTAACACAAATTCTAGAGACGGACAAAATTTATCTGTTTTCCATTTATCACAGTAAAGAATCCATTTCTTGATATATGTTTTATATTGTTTCTGAGTTGCACGTCTCCAAGATGCCATGATGATATTGGAAGTTTTTCCTGATAATCCTGTACTTTCGAGCCGACTCCTGATATTCGACATACCATCAAATTCAACGATTTTGCTAACGGATGTTGAACCTCGTCTTTGTACGGAAGTGTCAATAGTTTCTTGTTCGCCAGAATTATGTAAGGAGTGTCTATTAACAGTCTCATCACCTGAACAAACCAGGGTTGCGTTGGCCAAAGTGGTCCCACGAAAATTACTTCTGCCTTGTCTGTAATCACTTTCTGTATGCAACGTCCGACCAGGCTGAAAGGAGGAAACACATAAGAATAATAATTACTCCAATCTAAACTAAAAGCATCAACATATTCTGATTCTGGATCTGCTTTCCAGGAACAAAAAATTGGCAACTGTGTATTAAGATATGTTGCAAATAAATCAATATCTGGTTTATTCCATATTGAGCATATTTTTTCGAAAATGTTTTTGTCTAATTGCCATTCAATTTGATCATTGAAATTGCGTGACTTAAAATCAGCTCGAGTGTTCAAATTTCCTGCAATATGAGATGCAGTAATCCAGATGTCATGCTCGATACACCATAACCAGATTGTCCTTGCAATTTCATTACACTTTTCTGATTTAATTCCACCCATACTCTGTAAGTATGCTATGGCTGTTTGATTGTCGGAGAGTATTTTTACACAATGAATATCTAATAAATCTGTTTTAAATGATTTAAGGGCATAGAAGACTGCCAATAATTCCAGATAATTAATATGATTAACTTTTTCTCTCTTTTTCCATCTACTACCAGTTTCTTTTGCATTTAAAACAGCACCCCAGCCCTCTTTGGATGCGTCACATTTTATTGTTGCTTGAGGATTACCCCTATTAATTTTTCGGTCTTGTGTAAAAATATTCTCTGACCACCACTTGAGATCATTTTTCATGTTTTTTGTTATATTCATTTTTGCATCGAAGTTACCCAAAGCTGATTTTAGTGCAAAAATCTTTTCTCTTTCAATATTTCTGTAATATAATTTTCCATAATCCACAGCGGAAAAGGAAGATACTAGTAACCCAAGTACTCTAGCTACTTCTCTTATTGTACAAACATTTTTGTCTATGAGTTTTTTACATTCATTTGCAATGCAACTTTGTTTCTCATTTGGCAAAGTAACTATCATTTTCTCAGAATTAATGTTAAAACCAAGAAATCTTATTTGTCTCTGTGGAGTAAATATAGATTTATCTTTGTGAACTATGAACCCAAGCCTTGTTATTAAACTGACAGTTTGAGTTACATTTTCTGTACATTCTGATTCTGTATCACCTAATAAAAATGAATCATCAATGTACCCACAATTCATATAACCCATTTTGTGTAAACTTGCAAAAACTACTTTCATGAGCTTGGTAAAGAGGCGAGGTGCCATAGCTATTCCGTTTGGTAAGCAGGAATATTGAAAAACTTTGTCTTTCCAAATAAATCTTAAATATTTTCTATGCTGTTCAGCTATGTTCACTGAATAATAAGCATGCCTGAGATCAACACTAGACATTAAACAATTTGGTTTTATCAAATTTAATGCACTTTCAAAAGTATCCATTTTAAAATGTTGATACTCTATATGTTTATTCAATTTTTTCAAATTCAGTATCATTCTGTATTCACCGTTCTTTTTTGGCCTAACAAAAATTGGTGAAATATATTCATTTTCTTCTGACTCAACTTCTTCAATTACATTTAATTGTAACAATTTTTTGATTTCTAAATCTATAACTTCTTCCTCTTTTTTGTTAAAATTAGGAGATCTAATTGATAATCTATTTTGTATAGGAGGAACATTATCAATAAATTCTATGTGACAATGCTGAACAGCATCTAAAATATATTTATCAGTTGTCAATTTCTTCCATTCATTCAAAAATAATTTCAATCTTCCTGCTTGAAATTCTGTTGAAACACTAAGCTTACTACCTACGGCATCTAAGACTTGTACTTGTTCCATCGGGAGTTTTTTGACTCCATCTTATCATCAGATCTGGAGGATCCTCGTCCTCTACCACCTCTTCCACCTCGGAGTCTGCTGCCTCGTCGTCTTGGGTACCATCTACCTGGACGACCACTACCGTACTGGTTTCCGCTGCCATACTGATTAGCGGAAAGTCTATTGGATATTTTACTGCATTCGCCTATGTCTTTCACTTGCTTTGACACATCACCACCAAAAAGCCATTTATTAAAAGGCTGAGATTTATTAAATAAATGGTTATATTCATTCTTGACATCTGGTCTCATAAGCTCCCTTCTTGTGAGACAAAGTTCTTTATTGGCATGGCCTAATAATGCCAATGCATCCATACTATCGTCTAATATACCTTCAAACTCTGACTTGTATTGAAGGTTATCTCTGTTCAATATTTTGTCCAACTTATCTACAATGCCCGTCAACAATGTTGCCCCTTTTACAGCAATATTTTGGCAACGTCTCAATTTATTGTCATTTGTCTTTGTTCTGGGAAACAAGAGCTCCCATATGAGCTGATCCGTTTGAACAGCCATCAAGCCTTCGCAATTTTCTGGACGAAGCACCCTTTCATCTTTCATCAACTCTGAGAACTTGTCATCAGAAATCCCATTTCTGAAAATACCAGTAATGATTTCTGCTAATTGTTCATCAATGTTACTACTGCATTTTTCACCAAATCGAAAACGTTTGTTCATGTTTGAAAATCGAGACTCCTCCGAGTCTGCCTTTCGTTTCTTATTATCATTACAAGCTTCATTATCGTCATGTTGGACCTCGTCCCCATCATCTTGTTCTTCATCATAACTTTCATGATCATAGTCATCATTTTCATCATACTCATAAAGTTCATCTATACGTTTGTTCATTTCTGTCAATTTTTGATTCTGTTCATTTCTCATATCATTCAACATCTGAATAATCAAATTCTGGTCTGAGGACACCCCGTGTCCTTTATTTGTTTCTTTGGGCTGGCTTTGTTTACCGGCTTTCGTAACGTCCTTATTTATGACCTTACTACTTGTTGCACTTGGAGCGCCTTTTGCTGCCGGTTTTGTACTTTTGCGTTTAGCTGGACCTTTCCCTTTAACTTCACACGAAGTTTCTTCGTCGTCCAACTTCAATAATTCATCTTCAAAAGATGACTTTGGTGTCTTATCACCTTTCTCTTTTGTCAACATGGCATCCGCCATTTTCAACTTTTGTTTATAGCCTCTACACTAAAGGCAAATAATAACTGTTCAATTTCACCTGTGTAAAATTGATTTGTATTCTCTATACTTCGTATAGGTAATGAATAACTATTGTGTCAATCACATTGACAAACGTTTATTACACATCTATTTTATTTAGAGGTTGCGCTGATCGAACCACGTCCGATCCATACGAAAGTTGGCAACACAATGAGGTTGCAGTTGCGCAATACTATCTCATTTAATACCGGAAGTGTTATGACGTAATTAGAATTCTGTATTTTTAGAAAGAGTGGACACTTTTTTATATTTAAACGGTGGTAATTGATAAAGTTAAGAAAAACTTTATAATTTGACCATTTCAGGAGGCAAAAAACAGCCTTATCACTATATTTCCAGAGATTCTACCATTATTTTTTATTATTCTATTTCCCCATCAAACGCGCACATATTCAACCGAAGTACAAGACACTTCAAAAACGGAACAAGGTAATACGACCCAAGGTGATAAGTATATAAGAAATAAATTCGGATTTTCACAAATTATTATCACGCTTTAATAATAAAAGAACCATAAATACGGCTTTCTTAGTAATGAGCATAAATCATAATATGAAATTATTTCTATATAGCGCGAATTACCATGACCAGAGTTAATCATCTGGCTAATTTCTTTAAAGTAACCTGTGGCTTTTAATCTGGAAATACTTCATCGTTTAACTTGAATTTTTCTAAGCTTTCTATCTGTACATTCCTCACCTTTGTGCTCGTAACTCTCAAATCGCTGCTACTTGAACTACTTGGAATACTGAAATTATCCACTTTTCAGTTAGTCGGACAAACCTCTGGTCAACTTAGATACATGTGTTACCATGAATACAGGTCTAACGCAGCAGTTTCTACCATCATGAATATTATTGCATAAAAATATGTGTAATTTCAAAAACACCTTAACCTTTAGATCACGGTATTAACTCCTATTAATTACCCAGAGATGGATAGCAGAAAGCCAGGTTAAAGGAAAACCAAGGTCCAGATGAGACTTCCTATGTATGATTCTGACAAGTCACCTGATTTTCTTGATTCAGTTTGTGTGGTACATTTTCAAAAATCCACAACAATTTGTTCTTCTGTTTCAAGATTTTGTTGCGTCTTAGCCTTTGATTTTACATGAACATGTTACATGTTTGCGGTTTCAACTTGTTTTCATAATTTGTTTGTTATTTCAAATGCCTCGTTGGTATTACACATCGTTTTTTTTACCATTCCGTGGGAAGAAATTATTTTACATACATTTCTATGCATGCATTTACTTTGTTGATTTCTGATTAGTGATATTTCATAATTCGCCGTGTATACATACCGAGTAAATTGTTTGATATCATGCCTTGATTGAAGTTTTTCTGTATCTATCATGTTTCTTATTTACAATTTGCCTTGATGAATGCAATTATTTTTCCTTAATTGATATACATTTTATCACGAACTGTTGTACAGTAAGTATGAAAAATAAAAATATTATATCTAATTGCCATTCATTACATCTAATTAATAAGGTAGGAGGGTAACACAAAAACATTTAATTTACCTCATATTCAAAGGTGGGGACTGTGCTTGTTGTGGATAATAGGAATCACAACACGCCAGTATTGTTAAGGTTTCCTGATTCACACAACGAAAACAAAAAAGGACGTTGCAAGTATCACTCACGATCCAGCAATTCACCTATAATCTTTGTATATAAGCTACTTGCTTGCCCCGAAAATTCGAACTTTAATGCTTATCAGTAAATAAACAGCATTTAATAAAAATTCCTATTTGTCAGTCATAGTTGAATCTTAAAATAATCCTCAGATATCAGCCATTTTCAAATTAATCAAAGGTCTTTACTTGCTATAAAAACTTTATTTCAGATATTGTACGCATATTCATCCATTTACTTGCTTACTCTAAAAACATCGAAATCAAATAATTATTATTTTAGTTCATCCGTAAACGAAGACAAATTTTATTCAAGTTATTCTATGAAGAAGACCAATTTTCAAAATCCATATTAATAGTTTTTAGTTCAAAATAGTTCTCGGATATCGCCCATTTTTTAATCGTTTTGTTATTAGTGCGATACGATATAACAAAACAAACAAAGGGAGACAAACGGATGCGACGTTTTGCTTAATCTCCCCTATCTACTGTTTTGGCGGAGAGGGATATAAAAAAACTGATTTGCACGAATTACAGAAAGTGATTGGATACGATTATTTCTTCTGAACAACTTTTTTTATCAAACGTATTACACGTTTAAGATCTTGAATTTAAACGATGTCTTACAACTCCGTTGTTGACGTTCAAACAACATAAAGTTAGTCTTGCAACTTTGGAAGTCAGTAGAATAGGGTATTGACTACATTTTCTCATTCCAAGTGAATTTTCGTACCTGTGTGCATGATAAGAACGTCGAACAAATGATGAAAGCAAAGGTGGTGATTGAATGACGTCGCTACAACATTCTAACTAAAGTTTACATTTAGGACAGGCTTTTCAATGATAAAATAAACTAATATGTTTTTAGTACGAAAGAATATACAAAACCAGATATTCGACCATTACTTGATGTAAAAAAGTATCTAAATGTTTGTTAGAAACAAAATATTGATGGATGTTTAACTTTACCTATCATAAAAGGAAATAATAGTCTTTATTTTAATCGCATGCATATGTTGTTTTTCAGCATGATATACCTTATTTTGAAAAGTTGGGATAAAACATATTTCTTAAATTTCTTAAGAGAGTTGGTTTCGTTTATGTTTACAAATAAATCGACTACAATATTTTTGACATCCGAAAAAAAGAAAACTGTACTATTTATACTTCAGTAAAATGCATGCATAAAACGTAACCAAGAAATATATAAACAACAAATATTTCACTCAATCACGCTTAAGAAAAAAAAAATCACATACCGCTGAATGTTTTATTTAATTTTTTCAGAGCAGTGTGGAGAAAAATAGGCATTTTATGGATCAGTTACGACTAGATCTGTCAGGTTTTATGTAAAAATATATCATTAAAGGACGAAGGCTATTTATTTTCTATGCCCAGTTCCATACTCAAAACTCACAAGAATCAAGTTATGTACACTGTACGTGAAATATGTATAATTATAATCATCCGAGATATCGCTCTGTTTGGCTGTCTTATTTTCAGCATAGGTAGGAAAATTGCGCTATTGAGTTACTCTTCCAGAGCACCTAGGTTCACTCCCGGGTTTTAGTGGGTCCGTGTTGGTCATCTACTTTTTTAGTTTTTCTGTATTGTGTTTTCTTTGGCATGTTCATATTTGTTTGTTTGTTCTCGTCTTCTTCGTACCCGATGTTGCCTATGTCCTCGGATGGTTCCATCTTGGTTACTCTTTCGGTTTTCTCTCGCCTTTCTTAAGAAATGTAATCCGCGTGTATAATTATGTTCTATAGGATAGAATGTGAAGAATACCGAAGTTTACAAGTCACATATCTATAGCACCAGTCAAGACTGTTATCAACAAAGGATCAAACACAAACACAAACGTGCAAGTAGAACACAGACAACACTGAAAACTAAAGCTAGGACAATACGAACTAGCGTAAAGACCGGAAATGACATCAGGTGCTCTAGAAAGGTAAGCATGTCCTGCTTCACATATGACATCCGTCGTATTGCCCAGTGTACAAAAGCCTGTAACAAGTCGTACAACAGGTATGGAGATCAGATAATGACTGTAACTGAAACGGACAATCTGATAGTTAAAAAACTATATTTTAATATTTCGAATCATTTAAAAAAAAATAATAATTCATAATCTTGGGTACACAATTTTAAATTTTCATATTTCACTCCAAAGTTTTTGTAGGCTCCGTGTGTATGCTTTCCTGAAAGTTCTGTTAAAATTTTTCAGGTGTGGGAGTAAACACTTTGAAAGCAGAATGTTTAAACGACATTTGCGTATATTCTTCAAAATGGAAAAAAAGATGCAGTTTTACATTTCTATAATTTTAAAATAAACTAAAGGACTCGATTTTTTGTTTCTCATTTAATGTTTGCATTTGATCCTCCAGAAAACACAAACAATACAATTGAAAGATTTGTACGCAACTGTTTGTTACCTTATCATCCAAAAGAGGAAATCATGTAATGTTTGATATATGAAAATCCCTATGACAAAAAAGTCAGTTTCATCATAAGTAATTAAAATCAGTCTGGTATGAAATTCTGTAATGCTGCATATTTTTGAATATTGCAAAATTAGTGTCAAATCTGCGATATCTACATATTTTGATGGAACTGGGAATTTTATTAATTAGAAATAAACTCGAGATGATGCATTTTTCTAATATCTTCTTACAATTTTACGAAATTATAACATGTAATATCTTATATTTTGTGTTCGAATTGTTGATTGTTTCTATACTTTTAGAAGTATGACAGTAAGAGCGATATCTACGTTATTCCACATTTGTAGTAGGATATATTATGATTTTTAAAACTTTTTTTGTTTGTTAAACACTTCATAAGAATTCTTGGCAAAAATATAGATATCACAGTGTCTTTCACTTGTTAAAAGCCATTGTTCAGCTTCTGACACAATGGTATCTGAAGGCTGGAGTTGGAGGGGTTTCAGATTCCAGAATTCATGTATTTAAGGTTCCTTTAAACTTTAATTCTACAAAGTGCTTTTTATTTGTTTAAATTTTGCTATGCAAAATGCAGAAGTGAACTGCAATTTACTGAAGAAGCAGTCTATTGCATTTGTAGACAGTTATCAATGCAAACACAGATAACAGCTGCAACAGTAACTGTCAGCGATTTACGTTTAAGTCATGAGTAGCTATTAGATTTGTTCGAGGCAGTACTCATGTTTACATTTAATCACACAATATTTTTCGTTAAATAATAATAATTAAATGCGTACGTGTATTTAGTTTTAGCAGATCTTGTATTTTTATGGAAACTTTTGTAAACTGTTTTGATTTGGTGTCTTGACCGGAATTTCTATTCGCCATGCCACTATCTCTTACTACATTGGCGATAGTGGAATATATCATTAACTGAAAAAAAGTCACAGTCCGGACATAATAACATATCACCACTATTTACAAAAGACAGCAATGAAACAAAAGGAACTAAAGACTCCCATTCAAAACCGGACATTTTCATCGATAGGGTAAATGCCGGTCCTGATCTGCATGCAGCACATGCATCCAATAAACCTTTTCAAGGTTAGAGCGGTGCCTTCCTGTATTTGCCCAAAGTCGATACGTCATAGACAAAGTTTACTGTGATGTCAAAATTGTCATAACGAACTTCCTGTGCAACTTTAACGTCACAATAAGCTTGGACTATGACGTTTTGCCTGGTTTTGGGGGGGGGGAGCAAATCTAAGATGGCGATGGACTAACCTTGTTAAGGTCTAACAGTGGTCCTTAATTGATGTTAACTTCATTCATCATTATGTATCACCGAATGGTATTCAACAATACATCCATTGTTCAAAAATTTGTGTGTGTGCATTTTTTAATTTGTTTCATATTCGAAGGTGATAAATTTGCTTGTTACATCAAAATGAGAATCACAATAAAATGTTGTCACACCCTATTGTTAAGGTTTATATGACGTCAAGATTATTAATTAATTGATCGGTTACCTGGCTTGCCGTCGCTAACAA
>JAOXYI010363402.1:0-10134 GCA_028566495.1 Lithophaga antillarum
TATTCACTGGTGGGGAACTCCGACTCGGACACATATAGATTCGTTGTTTTTCTATTGTTTAATTCAATGAAGTTCATGGAAAAATAAAAATGTGGGCTTAGAAGGATTAAAATCTGTATGTGTCCTAGTCGGAGTTCTCCAACAGTGTTATTACATTTTTGAATTTTGGATCTGCAGCCTCATTGGGTTAAATAATGCTCGGGTTCTGTAATTCGGATAATTTATTGTGTTTTAGGGTTTATCCACTCCAGTAAATATCATAGCAAGAATAGGAGATTCTACTGGAACACTTATGGCAGCCATTAATGCAGACAAACAATGTACAGTTAGTTTGATATTAGGTAAGAATGTTTTACTGTGTTATCTGAACATTTAACTCTTAGAACTACTAATTAACTAATTACATCCCAAAAAAATTTTGTATTTAATTAACTTTTTTAATTCTAACGTGCATTGAGTTTGTAGATATTATATGTTATTCGGGATCTTCACAGGGGATACGGGTTCATATTTCCTGTCTGAGTTTTATATCCCCTGAGCCGTGAGGCGAACGGGAATATATAACAAAGACAGGGAATATGAACCCGTATCCACTGTGAAGCCCGAACAGCAATTTTTTCTATTTGAGTGTTTTCCTTGAATAAATAAAATTTGCTTCCACTTCCAGATTCCGCTTAACACAGCTTCTGTAAGTCGCGATATTTTCAAAAATTTAACGTTGTTGTTACTACAGACTTTCCATGTGGGTTAATATTGAGTCGGACCTTTCTTATGTTGAATACTAATGCATTTCATGTCCTAGTTCGTTTTTTTACAACGATATTACCATTTGAATCGCGTTGTTTTACTGACATTTAGCGGACCAAGACAGTTGGTTACCTCCCTTTACATTACAGGTTTGTTTAAAATTCTACTCAATTCCGGCAAAAATGTGACGAAAATCCGTAAATATGCCAATTGAGGATAAAATCATGTTGAAGTGAAGAAAAGACACCATTTCCTTTGTGCATCTCATACTCCCGTCCTTACCACGGGGATACGGGTTCATATCCCCTGTCAGGTTAATCATGAAATTGCAGTATTAGCCAAGATATTTCACTCCAATAGAATATACATTAGTATTATATGTAGAAGACTGCAGTATTTTACTCCAGAAAATGAAAGTAACTGGTGATAAGGACACTCACCTACCAAAACTTAAATAAAATGATAACATAAATTAGATGTTTACACAACAATGAAGTCTTTAATAAAATATTTAGTATGTTCGTCAAAAAGTTGATGCTAGCTGAACCAAAAGACAATAAGACCAAATCTAGGCAAATGGCCCTTACATGCATATTAGTGTTTTGAAAGTCCTATATAATAAGTCATAAACAAGTATAATAAGTATAAGAAAAGTATATTTTACCGACTGAGGTAAAGGTTATAACACGTTGAAAAGTATCACAAACATATATCAAGAAAAAGTAATAAATAAAATACGGCAGTCGGTACTAGGAAACAACATCATGATGAAAGAGTATATGACACACCTTATACCACAATATAATTAATTCTAAACAAAAGAAAACAATTCTGGTTATTTTCTCCAGCATATATATATATGTTTAGTACTGTGTTATCTGTTATCTCCTGAAACTGCTTGTTTAGCATCTCTCTTTTAAAAGCACTCATCAATCAAAAGCTCATTACTTTTAACAAAGGAATTACTTAGAACTGTATTTGAATAAATATCGAAACTGTACAAAAGCAAGAAACACCTTTTTCTTCTGCGAAAATAAAGCTCCTTGGGCAAGTTATATAAATCCCGTCTTTGAAATTATTGTGATCGAACTTTCCCTCAATATCCCCAAAGTTTATTATATTTTTATAATATTACATGGATGAGCCCATCCTTTGTCAATGAAGTTAACAACTAAAATCGAAATAGGATATTTGTCGTTAGTTTACCACATTAGAGATAATGTTTTGTTTAAAACTGTCATTGATTTAGTTATTTTTCATTAAATGATATAAAATTAGTTTTATGATTAGGCCGTGAAAATAAATAAAACAGTTCGATATAACATATTTACCTTGTTTAATATTGCAATAATTTACAGGTATTATTCATATAGTTTTATCGTTCACTTAAAATTCGACCTTTTAACGCATATCAACTAAAATGTTCGTTTCATAATTAAATCGTTCAATTAAAATTAATTCTTGTTAAGTACAGATATGTAATCGCGCCCATTGTGAACGGTACACAAATCGCTGATATGCAAAAATATGACATCTTCAGCTAATCCAATCATCTGCTTTATAATATTACTGTTTAACTACGACGAACTTGTCGAAAATGTTACCGAAAACTGTGTGGGTTCCAATTAAAACAAGATCACAGGGATATTCGATTAGTAAAAGCGAATTTCCGGCATGGCAACTAATTCACGAAATTGTACCTGACACAGCAGAAACATTTCTTTATGAGAGTTTTGTTATATTATGGCGAATTCAGAAAAAAGTGTCTTTTTGTAGTAATCGTTTCAGTGTTCTTTTGACCTGAGCGACAAAGATTGTGGCCTCTACTTTGGACAACATTTGTGACTTTTATCAAACGAAATTCTTGTTCAACGCATTTCAAACGATTTTTCTTCAATTTCTGAATAATATTCTCTCTTTTATGCAATGCATTTACATGATACATTTCTATCTTTTTCTCATTTAATCCTACATCTGCCATTCTTTAACATTTTTAATCTACGTACTCTGACAGGGTTAGTTTAATTGACACCTGTATGGCTTGCAGATTAAAGCTGAAATTGTAAGTGGTATATAGTGCGAATGAGTTTTTATGGCGCACATTAGTTGCGTATGTATATGAGGAATGGAGTATTGTGTATAACGAACCATTCACCGTACACATTCATCAGTGTTTTGAACATTATGAATGAAATAACATAACTTTATCCCGTTTTGTTATCTTAAATTGTTGCTTCAACTGAAAATATGGTTAATCTAACAAAACAATATATTTCTCATTTTGTTTATTATGATTGATTGACCATTTGGAGGATGAAAAAAATTATAAAATTACGACTTCTAATCAAAAATAAATAAAAGAAATAAATAAAGAAAGAAAGAAAATCAGGATACGGCTAAAAGTGTTGTTATGGACAAAGATTTATCTACGTGACGGAATAATATTATTCCTACGACAGTATTCTGTTATAGACATGTGTTTGTGTATTCGAAATTTCTAAGTGATTTTAATTTCTTCAACATAAATAGTTCTATTAAACATTTACATAGCAGATACATCGGAGAAAGACATTTCATATCTACAGATGCGAAAAATCACAAAATCTTCGTTCAGATATAACAACAATTAATTCATCCTTTCTTTTACGAATTCAGTTTAAGAAATTATGAATCTATAATTTAAAAAAAAAAACAAAAAAAACTTGTATTTTACGATCTTCCATCAGAGTTTTAGGCAGAATTATGGTATGGCCGTAGATTATAATTATTCCTTGAACGCTTTCATGAAAAATCAAATCAAATTTTTACGACCTATGATTTCTTGTAATGATAACAAGGTATATCTTCTATCATATTTTGTTTTCCTCCTGTCCCTCCCCCTTTGTCCCTTCAGTCATCTTGTGTAGGCTATTAAAGTGCGTTTCCCAAACTGAGTGTCTCATACTTTCTGTATTTAATTTGGAAGGGATAGCAGTCTTTGAAAAGTAACTGAAAATATGGTTAAATCTTAAGGAAAATTTTTTCCAATATTTTCCATTTCATCTGTGCTCATTTGGAATTTGACAGTTGCTTAGAAAAAAAAGTTTGACGTGATTGCAAAATCTTTACTTTGTCATCATTTTGAAGAGAAAATTCCTATCATATATTTTATTGGGAATTTTCAAAGCGGAATACAATATAAAATTTAAGATGTTTTCATCTCCGCACTTTCGAATGAAATTTCTTGTAACGCGAACTCCTCCTACATTTTTGGTTTTTAATGAACTAAAAAAAAATTATGTTGTTGCTTATCATCTGTAAATGTGCAATACAAATAGTCAAATAGATAATTAGCGTGTGACGTAAACTCTTCCTACATTTTTTGTTTTTGTGTTTTATCTCGGTTTAGAACTGTCGGTTATAAACGTAGATGTGCAATAAGGTCTTAGATTTTGTATTTGAGGGTCAGGGCCTTTAAGGGGCTTGGAGAGTTCGAAATAGATGAATTGCCCTATCGCGTAAACTCCTCCTATGTTTTTTATTTTGGATGTTTTGTTTTGGTTCAGAATTGTTGCTTATGATCTGTAGATGCACAATAAGATCTTACATTTTGGATTTAACTGCCAGGGCCCTTTAAGGGGCCAAAATAATCAAAATACATAAATTAGCGTGCGACATAAACTCCTCCTACATTTTTGGTTTTTGGTGTTTTATTTTGGCTTAGAATTGTTGCTGATAATCTGTAGATGTGCAACAAGGTCCTGGATATTGGATTTGAGGTTTGGGGTCCATTAAGTGTCCAGAAAGGGTCAAATTGGCAGAAATAGTTTATATCGTGAACTCCTCCCTCATTTTTTTGGTTGTTTTGTTTTTTGTTTGGGTTTAGAATTGTTGTTTACAATCGTCAGATATGCGATAAGGTTTGAAAGGAGGAGGTATGATAAGGCCATTTTTTTGCCCCTTAGTATTACCAAATAACAAACTGTGCACGACGGGCAAGTTACCATTATATTACCATAAATAAGTCCTCATTCCATCAGGAAAAGCACAACTTATTTTCTTCTGCCCTGTATTCGTTCCAGATTTTTACTCCAAAGTTAGCCAGTTTTTGTAAATGTTGAAAAGTGCCCGAAAACAGCTTATTTTTAGATAGTTTTATTTAAAATTAGATATGAGCCAGAGCGAGTACCAAACAGATATTGCATCAGAAGTTGTATATTTATAAGATACATCAACTGTGCAATATTTTTTTTGTACTCGCTCTGGCTCATATTTATTTCTACCAAAAACTGACGACAAATCATATATATTTGTCAATTTTACTGAAAATGCCCGACTTGTGATGTGCACGTGGTGTCACTATGACGTCATAAACCCCAAATTTGCCTAAGAAGGAATGATTTGGTTTATGTACAAACACTTTATACGTATAATAACCAAGAACTGTGAAAATAAGAAAATCGTCATTTCAGGGGGGCAAAAAACTGGCCTTATCAAACCTCCTCCTTTCAATTTGAGAGTCGGGGATCTTTTCAAGTGGAAAAAGGGATCGACATATAAAAATTAGCTTGTGATGTAAAATAGTCTCAGTTTTGCTTTTTAATCCTTTAGTTTGATTTAGAATGGTTGCTTTTCGTTTGAAAGTATGCAGTAAAACCTTGATTATATTGTTTTTGGTTAAGGTCAAATTAGGGACAAAAAAGGGTTTTATTTTACATTTATATTGACTTGATATGTGAACTTTCTTGAATTTGGTTTTAGCTTCACAAGTTGTAAAGATTGAGTGTTTAGCAATGTCGTAGACCTTTGACCTTGATCATGGTCACAAAGTCAAAGGTCACTGTCATTTATTAAAATACTTATTTTTAATTTTTTGGCTGTTTTAAACTGTATTCTTTATCCATAAAAGGGATTTTTAGCATTTAATCTTTTAAAACATTTTTAGGCGTGTGATGTTGTGGTAAAGGTGGGATAGGGGTAAATTAGCTGTCGGATGCGGGGATAGCTGTCGTTTCCGACAGCATTTGTATCTAGTTTGTAAATGTTAACCCACAACACCAAAACAGTTACAATGAGAAACGACAAAAAATCCCTAATTTTAACCATTTGGGCAGCAAAAACTTAAAACATCAGAAATATACAACTAAATGTTATATAAAGTATTCTAATATCATTTAACACATTTGTGAAAATCAATTAAATATGTTAGATTCAGTTAGGTGAAACGTACTTTAGTCATTCATCCTTTGATGAATTTATTTCATATGTGGTTTGCTGGTTTAGTTCATGTGATTATATTTTTTAATTTGGTGATTTTTATTGGAGTTATGGCCCCTTTTCCATTTTGTTAATGCAACAATCGTGTATACATTGTGTAGGCAACTAGTCACTTATCTTTTGACGGGTTTTATATATATTTAATGTGATGATAAGTTTTTTTATTAGACAATCTTTATTAGGTACTCTGATTTAGTATGATATGTACATAATGATATTCTATAGGTATTTGATAGGATTTTTGAAGGAGTGATTGTCATTTTTTGACTTTTTAAATTTTAACTTCTACTGTATCAATTGTGTATACCTTGTTATTTTGAGTATTTATGTAATTTTATTTCAAACGTTTGGCTCATTATCCTGTGAAACCATAAGGCATTAAAATATGTTTTTTTATTTTTGTTACTATTAAACTGCATGCTGTTACTTCAATCCTAGTTTTCTGGGGGTTATAGCATCCATTATATTAAAGTATTCAGATCATTTGTTGTTTTAAGCTATTCCAGTCTTGCATTTGCCTCTGACACCTTATAATTATTACGAAGAGCTATTGTGAAACCGAATTGAAATATTAAATATGATTTGAATTGCTCGACAGGCCAATTACTGTTTGACGATCTAATTTCGCGCTTGCGCTCTTAGGTAGTCGCTGAAAAAAGTAGTACCCGACTACTTTTTTGCCCTGAAGAGGATTTTTTGCAGAGTACGTTTGATTTTCATTCAAGTATTAGATCATTTAGAGCATCTCATCATGTGCGTTGAGAAATTACGACCGGACGGTTGAAATGTAGTTGAATGTTTTGCTCTACATTATCTTACAAAGTGATTGATTCTAGAAATCTGAACTTGTAAAAATTGTAGTTTCATATGGTTTGTAAAAGTATGGCGTTTATGTACGAGCTAGACGTCGTCCTAAACTTGACAACTATCACGATTTCTTGCATATTGTTGAAGAATTTATGACAACTTCAACACGTAGAACAGCAGTCAAACCGTTACTCATGTATCTTTATGTTTTCTCTTTATATTCTGTGAGATTGTATTGCACGTTATAGATACATTTACAACCGTATCTTTCTGTTGAGAACTGAAATATAAAGGATGGTATCTGAATACTGGGTACTATATTAACCATATATTAATTAATATGATGGCGTGTTTGATTATCAATCCCTTCGTTCTCACAGTCGAAAACTTATATGACAATTTCAACATGTAGAACAGCAGTCAAACCGTTACTCATGTATCTTTATGTTTTCTCTCTATATTCTGTCAGATTTCATTGTACGTTACAGATACATTTGCAACCATATCCTTCTATTGAGAATTGAAATTCAAAGGATGGTATCATTATATTATTTAGTGGTGCTACTTAACATTCAATTAATGTTAGTTGTATTATTCATTGTTATTCTACAGAGAGTACCAATATATTCTTTATTAAGAGTATCGTGTGTGCATATGATCAGACCTTAAATAGGCTAGAATTGCATAATGATAGCTTTCAATGAACTGCAGTGTTTAGCGATACCGCTCATATGCGCAAAAAGAACGTAAGACACGCCTTGTTGTTCACTGATCCATGCCTTACCATGGTTGTAGATTACCAGGATATAGAATAACATGCACTCCAAAGGCGCTTCTACCTTGTTCTTGTTGAATATGTTGTTCACATTTACGTTCATAACGGTTACAGCTTCATGGTACTAACTTCAATTTCGAATAAAAGAAACCGATATCAGTTAGAAGAGAAAAATCGTTCAAAATTTAGAGCGATAAGACATTTGTCTCGGGAAAACTGTCTACGACTTCTATATCACTACTTTATGAATGAATTAACCCATGGCTACTCATAATTGATTACTATTAGTATTAGTATGTATTTTAAATATGATTTTATTATAAATTAAGTTACTCTTATACGGTCACAATTTTTTACAGTTTATGTCTAAACTGGAAATATGTTTGGCATGAAAATACTATTGTTCCTCTTATTTATGAAAATTTTCCGATGGCACCTAGGAATCGCTTCGTAAAGGAAATTGAAATAATTGAAATGATCAGCGCCAGGCTTACTAATCGGTAACAAGCATGCTGGGTATACTGCCTTCGTTATTCACAAGGTAAATTTCAGTTTAATATATATTTATATACTTGGGAAAATTTCCAATTTACGATTAAGATAAGAATAATTCGTATATTCAGTGAATCGAAAACTAGCCAAGGAACAAGAGAAAAGACCATGAATTAATATAAAGTGTCAAAATATAGTGGGAGCAAAACCAGATTACATGTATCTTTACAGACAGTGTGATAGGGACATTTCGAAAAGGTTAAGCATCATTAACGCTACATGTTTTACCCATTTTATTGTCGTTGTTGATAACGTGAGTCATTAGCTAGAAAAACAGTATGCTTACAATGTAATGAAGGTAGATGATTCAATGGAGAAAGCACACTATATAACGTTTTGTTGTTCCTTTACAGAATACAACATAAATTATTTCACAAATACTTACATGTAACCAATAACCGGATTTTAGTGATTAAAATACTCCTCACCTAACTTGCCTGACAATTAAATAAGCATTATTCTTTACATAAAAGGTATAATCAAATAGATACTTACAACAAGTTCCTGAAAATAAAAATGGCATAATTAGATGTAAGCTGACCGATAATAATAATCAATGCATTAAAAGGTAAATCAGCAATGATAATTGTGAAAGATAGAATAAAAGAAAACCAAACGACACTATGCCTCAATGAATTCAGTACCACGTTCACGAGGCTGAAACGCTGAGTACTAATGTACATGTAGCAAAATATTTAGATTAAAGTTGAGCGTTGTTTGAAAGTTTTCAGGTACAAAATATTTGGAGATAGAAATATTCAGTAGTGTATATAAGAACTGAATCCTTGTCCACAAAACATGAAGCACCCGTGTAAAATAATGAATAACTTCATCTTTATGATCAAAAGATAACATCCACTCAATATCTGGCATTTTTCTTTTATTATTTTTCACATTTTGAGAGATAACTGAACTTAGTTTTTTGGAAGTTTTATACTGATTTCCCTTTGGTTAAAGACACTGATATTAAATTAAATTCATCAATTTCCATTTCTGATACTTCCACGATATCATCTGTACAAATATGTCCAAAAATTGGTTTTAATTTTTTTTAAATCATCTCTTTTTTTATTGATTCTAGGAGAGCAGGCGAGATAGGGTTCCGCGGTACCCCTTATAATTTTTTTTCCACTTTTGTTTCAGATAATTTCCTCCAACCACTCCCTTGTACAATTGCTTTTATAGCCCTTCTCTGCATTGAAAATAAATCATTGAAATAAAAAAAAAAAACATCTCTTTTGTGCCATGTGAAAGATGTCTATCTGCACATAACTTTTATTTATCTTAAACTACTAACATAAAGGAAATTTAGCGAAATAGTTCATTCCATATGATGTTGAGATCTATTTTACTAAAATAAACATACAAAAATGGCGACGACCTTCAAAAGTATAAAACGTCCTATTTATGTACTAATATCTTTCTCATCTTATATTACCACTAAAATTTTATGCAACAAATTAAAATTTCAACATTGTTTCAGCTGTTCAATAGTAGTTCACTTAACTCTTAATTTACGCAGATGGTTTCCCTCAAACTTTCCGCAATAAGTGTTTGACTAGTCTCGGACTAGTACAAACGTATAAGTATGATCATATTACTTGCGATTGGTTTCCTATTTTGTTGGTTAGCTTTCGGTATCACAATACTAAACTTACAACAAAGAACAATAAAATATTAACATGTTTTTCGTTTGTATTTTGTTCATCTTCTCTTCTCCTTTGTACGGAGGAATAGGTGTGCAGATGGCACATATTGAGGATGAGCATAATGATCCTCTGGCTGTGTCCTTGATAGATAATGAAAAGTCTCCATTAGTGGCGATATTGGATACAAAGACAATGAATAGGAAAATAAAAACATATATTCAGACGCTCAACGAAAAAATGGTAACTTCTGTATTTAAAGATCATGTAGACAGCATATTTAAGCAAATCACAGAAGAATCAAGGCTGAATCAAAACCTAACGTCGATGAAACTGATACCAAATTCTTTC
>JAOXYI010363512.1:0-10134 GCA_028566495.1 Lithophaga antillarum
CTAAATTTCCCGCCCCTACCCACTGTATCCTCCCTTTCGAGTGGCAGTCAAAATTTTCCGCCCAATGGTCTGTCCCAGTCCCCGTTTAATTATTGAGCGTTGATTACTTTGTTCTCGTCCTGAATATAGCTGAAATATTGCTCGCTGGACGTTAAACAACAATCAATCAATCAATTAAATCAAAATAAATGCATTAATAAAACTATTTTATGATACGAGTATAGAAAATTAATAGACTTCTACTCGTGAAACACGTAAAATAATGCAATAATAAGTGATATATCTGTTTGTATGGTTTTACCGATTAAAGATAATCGAATATTTAACTAGTGTTTTTTTCCCCTCTCAACAAGAAAATTAAAAATGTTTGGGCAATGTACAGATCGGTGCAGACGAAGAACATGAAGGAAACGGAACGTAAGCGAAACACACATTCACAATTTCACTGTTTCCTTCGTCAACATAGGCGATATCTGTTCATAATTTGCATTTAGTATATTTGTTATTCCAAAAGCTTTGAGTAATCAAATACAAATACAGCTGGAAAGTAAATGGTAACATTTCATTTCATCAACATTTGCAATGCATGAAATCTAGGCCTTTCATTCTGCAACAGCATTAAAACTTTTTACGTATCTACCCTATACACAACAATACCCATGATTAGCTAAAAACTTGCCTCACAAATTTAATTCAACAATATTTCTCAAAAAAGTTGGTGCAAGGAGATATAAATATCTGGTATTAGGTAGGAAAAAAACTTACTTTTCCTAGGAACACAATGACTATAACAAAACGTTGTCTGAGGTTGATGTGTTAGGATAATGGACTTTTTGACAGGCAAGATCTTTTTTGAATTTGGTGGACGTGTTTTCGAACAGAAAATATGCATTCCAAGGAGCACTAACTGTGTACCACTCCTTGCCGATCTGTTCTTACATTTTGTGTATTCATATGAGGCAGACTTCATTCAGCGGTTATTACAGACTGGACATAAGGTAATTAAGGACACCAAAACATCTAAGTCTGCGTCTTACTTCAGCTTATACCTATCAATAGACAACGAAGGACGGCTGACAGCAAAACTATATAACAAACGTGATGGCTGTGATTTTCGGATGGTAAACTTTCCTTTTTTGAGTAGCAATATACTTGCGTCTTCCGCGTATGAGAGTCTACATTTTATAGTTGATCCGCTATTCTATGGCTTGTCTCCACTATATCGACTTTCCAGATAAAGGGTTATTACTATCACAAATACTTATCACTCAAGGCTGTGTCAAGCCCAAATTAATGCCATGACTTCGGAAATTTTATCGTCACCATCACGAGTTGGTTGACCATTACGGAGTGTCCACATCACAGATAATTGAAGACACGTTCCCAGTATCGCAACATTACCCATTCTCCTTACCAGATTTGGGAGTTGTTACTGGCTTGTTCAGTGGGCACTACGACGGGTGTCATATGTGGAAAAGACATGCTTACCCTTCGGGAACACTCGCGGTTTTTATGGGAATTTGTCTTGTCCTAGCCCTGTTGTGTCTATTTCTGCATCTACGTTTGTAACATTTATGTGCACTTCTGCCATCACTTGGCTTCCAAGGTCAGTAAACTTCCATATTTTAATCTTCTCATTAGATACCACAGGGCCGATTGAACCTACCCTTTGCAGAAAGGTTTGTGCAAGTCGTCTAAAATTTTTCTTAATTTCGTGGCTGAAAGAGGGCAAAATGCTTTGCTAATTGTTTGAAATTTCGAAAACCTTCTTATCTGAGACTACTTTGCCGATTGAACTGAAACTTCACAGAAATGACCTGTTGAAGATCCTTTACCAAGTTTCTTCAATTGGAGCTGATCGGATATTCAGTATTGGTGTCACAGGGCAAAACGGTTTAGCTGAAATTAATATATATATTATTATATATATATATTATCTGAAACAACTGGGCCGATTGAAATAAAACTTTACAGAAATGATTCGTGGAAAGTCCCTTGAAATATTTCCTATTTCGTATCGAGAGGACAAGCAATATGGCCGCCACAGACAAAATGTTTTCTGATTGGCTAAAATTTCAAAAATCTTTTCTGAAGCCATTGGGCCGATTGAACTAAAACTTTACAGAAAAAGTCCATTGCAAAATGTTCCCATTTCGTGCTGGTCGGACAATCAAGTTGCCAAAGTGCAAAATGTTTCTGATTGCCTGAAATTTCAAACATTTTTCTTATCTGAAACCACAAGGCGGATTGAACTGAAACTTTACAGAAAAGGTCCTTTGCAAAATTCCTCATTTCGTACCGATTAGACAATCAATATGATCGCCACAGGGCAAAACGATTTACTAAAATTAAAAAAAGAACTCTACTTGTTTAAAACTAAAAGGCCGATTGAATGAAACTTTACAGCAATGTTCTATGGATAGTCCTCTAGATGGTAGGTCCTTTACAAATTTCATGCTGATCGATTATCAGCATGGTCGCCACAGGTCAAAACAGCTTCTGATTGGTTGAAATTGTCTTTTTGTAGAATTGGAACATTAAAGACATGATCTATGCACTATCTTCAAGAAAGTTTCCCCATTTCGTAAAGTTGGATATTCAGTATGGTTGCCATAGGGCAAAATGGTTTCTAATTGGAAGATATTGCTAAAACTGTGCTGATTTAAACTTTACAGAAATGATCTATGTAAAATCCTCAAAAGAGTTTCAGTATGGTTGTCATAGGGCAAAACGGTTTCTGCTGAAATTTCACAAATCCTCTTGTCTTAAACCACATTGATAATTTAACTAAAACTAGCAGAAATGACCTATGCTCTTTTACAAAGCTTCCCCATTTGTGCCGATCGGACAATCAAGATGGCTGTCACCTGGCAACAGGGTTTCTGGTTGGCTGAAATTACAAAACTTCTTTCTGAAATGACTGGAATCACTAAACAGTACCTTTACATCTATGTTTCTTTACAAAATATCCTCTTTCGTGCCAATTAGACGTTCAGTATGACCACCACAAGGCAGAACGGTTTTTGAATAGCTTAAATTCAAATAATTTCTTGTCTGAAACCACTCGACTGATTAAGCTGAGACTTAACAGAAATTATCAATGGATAGTCCTCTACAAGGTTTCGCCATTTTGTACTGATCAGATATTCAATATGGCCAACACAAGGCAAAGCGGTTTCTGGTTACCTGAAATTTCAAAAAATGTCTTGTCTGCAACCACCGGACAGAATGAACTGACGCTTTAAACTAACGATTTACAGATGATATTGACAAATTTCCCTTTCTTCAAAACTGTACACTAAAATTCTGGCCAAAACTAAATCACTGCAAAACCAGGTAATCGGCAATGCCTCTCACCAGTCTCTAGTCTGTAGAAGACATTTCACTCTTTTCCTTGGCTCTCCAAAATTCATTGACTGGATTCCATTCATATTTCCCAGATTTAAAAAGTGATTATAGAGTGCAAAGTGTTTTTATGCCTTAACTCCTTCATACTTGAACTGAAATATACTTGAGTGTAAATACATTTTAAAAGATTTTTAAAAAGTCATACCACAGACTGCGGTAACATTGTATATAGACTGAGCGATATTGACTTCATAAACTTTGAAACCTGTTTGAACTATCAAGAAAGAGATTGTCAAAAAATATTTTAAAAGAAAGATTTACAAGCAAACCCCTGGTGCAGTACTCATTACCACAAATCAGCACCCACTATTTCAGAGACATGTCTAGTAAGTCAGTATAAAATGTCTATATTTAACCCATTGACACCAGATTTTAGGTGTTTCAGTGTCTCATTTCTGATGATCTTAAATCAAACCTCTTGGTAAATTTTGTTATATTCTTTGAAAATTGGCGACTGGCATGTCTTTGTAGATAATTCTAAAATTTTCGACAAGTCTAATTAGGGTAAAATCGACCAGGTTATATGAGATGTATGATAGATAAATTGTATAACCTGGCAATAAGTTCCATGTACTGCCATCGTAAATAGTCACAAAAGGTAATACGTATATGTTCAGTGTTTGGAGGAATCCAGTGTAAGCTGTAGGTGAAGCTGCACCTGAAAGTAACACCTCCGGGTACAAATCATAATGGGGATGATCCTGGAAATCGAGTAAGTTCATATTGTATAATCACCACATACGCATTTTGTTTTATCCACAAACATCCTGCATAGTTTACAGGTCTGTATGGAAAGATGTAGGACGGGAGATTATACAGATTTTACATCTTGTATGTAAGATGATCCTTGGAAAATTGTTCTGTCTGAAAACCCAGTACTCCTATGAAAATCCGTCAAATATTTACGTAATTTATGCATTGTTTTTATTATGCATGTTTTTAATTTCCTAAATATCCTACAAGTTTTAAATTTCAGCGTGAAAATCTATAGTTTACTATAGAAATAGGTACGCCCTTTTGCCGTAGTTACTTTAATAATAATATTTATTTCAACGAATCTGTCTGATAAGGAATTATGTATGTAACTTTCCAGTTTTTGGGTCTTCATATGGTAGTTGATAGGATATTCTAAAGCGAGTTTAAGGCGTCAGGATATTTCTTGCAGAGGGTTTCTTTTTGTCTCGTAAACTACTTTACCAAGGTTATGAAAAGCTTAAACTGGAATCATCGTTTCAAAAATTTTGTGGACGCCATCAAGAATTGACTAATCTATGCGTAATTTCTGTGTCTCAACTTGCTACAGACGTGCAAAACCAGGTAATCGGCAATGCCTCTCACCAGTCTCTAGTCTGTAGTAGACATTTCACTCTTTTTCTTGGCCCTCCAAAATTCATTGACTGGATTCCATTCATATTTCCCAGATTTAAAAAGTGATTATAGAGTACAAAGTGTTTTTTTTTATGCCTTAACTCCTTCATACTTGAACTGAAATATACCTGAGTGTAAATACAATTTAAAAGATTTTTAAAAGTCATACCACAGACTGCGGTAACACTGTGTATAGACTGAGAGATATTGACTTCATAAACTTTGAAACCTATTTGAACTACGTATCAAGAAAGAGATTGTCAAACACATATTCATCTTCCCAAGTCAAGGGTTTCTGAGTCCACGTCGCTCCCCACAAACCCTTGACAGATTATATTAACAATTTGCCGGTTTTTCGTTACCGCTCCGATCCGTTTTGTGTGGTACTTGTGACCAATGAAAATATCCGATACAAAAACTGTTATGGAAGTTTTCTAGTGAGCTGTACATTTTTTACGAAATTTTTCAGAAATATGTACCAGATTTAACACAAAAGAGTTTACAAGTAATGAAGAACTTGTAAGGAAGGGTTATAAGGAGCAACTTGAACTTTAAATCACTTAAAATGGGAAGGTGGATTGCAAGTATGAAACCATTTGATTGGCCAAATATTATTGGTTCACGTTAGCATTGATGAACACCGGGAACTTACAAGCCTATTCTGTCAAGGGTTTGTGGGAAGCGTCGTGGACTCAGAAACCCTTGACTTGGGAAGATGTATGAAGATCGGATATTTGCACATACATGTATCCTAGCAGGCATTGTTTGGTCGAAAATACAACGCTGTTATGGGAAATTTGATCGACGTACGTAAAGTGGCACAGGATCAACTCCGAAAATATGTCGACAACATCATTTCGACTTCGAGCTAGTGACGTTTTTATTATGTCGATACCTTCAACATTGGATCGACGTAAAAACGACTTGAAAAAAATATAGTTCTTTTGTCGATCCTACTTTGAGAATAATCGACATCAGAAAAAACGACAGCGTATCGATGTTGAAATAATGTTGTCGACGAATTTTCGACGTTATCCAATGTCATTTCACCTACAATTTAATTTCAGATATCAATGTTGTACTGACATGTTTTCGACCAAACTGTGCCTGCTGGGATATTATTCCTTAAAATCTTAATACTTACGCTTATTCGTTTAACTGGATAAAATCCGTTTTTATTTTCACACGAATTGTCCCCTATCTATGAAGAAAAAAAAAAAAAACAAATAGAAAATACTGCTTATGAAAAACGTAGATTTTTATGGGAGGGGGACCTTACGATCCTAAATTACATTTGATTGGTTTAGTAGCTAGCTTATTCAGCAGAGAACACGTGTACATCTTCAAACTGAAAAAAAAAAATTCGCTTCCACTGCGGTAAACATACGCTGTTGAGTAATTTTAATTAACCTAAATTTTAGTTTTAAGTTTTCTTTGTATAAAAGCAAAATTTTATTATGCCCATTCCCTCCCCCCTTTTTTTTTGCTTCCACTTAAATTGGTTGTTTTAATAAATAATTTACTTCATCTTGCCTTATATTGTTTTAATGTTTTAATATATATCGCAGTGTCTTGCTGTCATTAACTTTAAATGACTGTCATATTATTGCAGAAGCATAGAGGGAAAATGTGCATTTTTTTTTATCTCTTGGCCACGAAATATTATGTCGTGGCTACGAGATACTCTCTCGCGGCCATGAGATAGCTAAGTCGTGGCCGCGAGATAATTATCCAATGGAAAAGAAGCTTTATCCTTTCAATTTCATTTGCGAAAATTGAACAGAATTAAAATAAATTATGATAAATGTTATCCTTTTACTTATTTTTCAGATAATTAAGTCAAAGTGTGTTAATTCCATCAATACATCTCCACAAGTCAAACGAACCTGAACTTTCTAATGGTAACTCAAATAGTTTGGAATCCTGCCGACGATACAAGGCTAGGCTATTTTATAAGCGAAAGAGACAATTTTAATTAGATTCAGACATATTTGTAACTTTAGCGGCAAGTTTTTTAATAACCAGAGGGATAAGTTGTGTACCTCTACATGCCGACTTGTTTTTATTGTCTCGCTGGCGACGAATGTCGCGAAGAGCAAGACTGAGACATTTCTTTTCCGGTGGCGACGGCATAAACTCTTAAAAATGGTTATAACTCTCTAACTGTAATCACAGATTCATCATATTGGGTTTGTGGATAGATCTTGATGATTGCTTGCAAGTCAGACACATGTCACCTGAAAATGACCTCAGTTTTACGCTGTACTGACTTCGTTAAGTTTACGTGATCAAGCCCATTTCTCAACAGCTAATGACAATAGGGATTTCATATTTGGTCTGTAGAAAGATCTTGAGGGGTACATGTCATTTAACTTTAATCTCAATTTCACGTCACTTTGTTAACTTTACGCGATCAAGTCCATTTCTCACTAGCTATTAATACTAGGTGTTATATTTGGTCTATTAGAAAGATCTTGAGGAGTACTTGCCAGTCTGGCTTGTGTCATTTTACCTTTACCTTAATTTCAAATTCCACTGACTATGTTATATTTACGCACTCAAGACCATTTTCCACTAGTTACTGATAATAGGGATTTCAATTTCTTAGGTCTGTAGAAATATCTTGAATAGTGCATGGCAGTCTGGCATGTGTCACTTGACGTTTACTTCAATTTCACGCTTAAATGACTGTATAGTTATCAGGGTGAATCATATTTTTCTGTATATTAAATGATCAGCGACACTTCTTGTGCGAATTTGCTGCAATTTTTATGAAAGTGCGTGTTATTCTAGCTTTGGTTTGTTTTTTCTCGTTGTGAACTGTTTTTCTTTGCTTGTTGTAAATTGTTGTTTTAATATCGATTGCAGTGTTCCTGTCTTTTTCGCAAATGAAATTAAAAGGATAAAGCTTCTTTTTCATTGGATAATTATCTCGTGGCCACGACTTAGCTATCTCATGGCCACGACATAGTATCTCGTGGCACGAGATAAAAAAAATTTGCACATGTCCCCTCCATGCTTCCGTATATTATCAACGTATATCGACATATTTGTTACAAATATATTTTGTTTCATCACGGATGCTATTCCCAGTTTTCATATTGTAAACGAACTTCTAGATAGTCGATTAATGACATTTTGCTTCTGATTCGTTACAGTTCGTTGTGTTTTTTTCAATGATGGGTGATTCACTAATATATATATATGTTACGTTTTAATTTGACTCCGTTACTGTTGTGCATTGTCTATGTAAATATGTTTAACATCTCAGGAGCTATGTAGGCATTGGACTTTTACTTTCTGTTACTTGACTTTATTTTTTTGTTGTTTATTTGTTGGGCGGTTAAATTGCTGCACCTTCTTATTTTTGATTATCGAAAACATGAATCAATTACTACTTCAACTTGGCGTCTGCTGTAGTTTTCACTTCTTTTATGATATTCGGTGTGCAGCTTCGTCGAAAAGTTTACCGGAGCGATTCGCCCAGTATTACTGCTATACATTCGATCTTAAGATGTGTGCTCACAAATGTGGCATCTTTCAGGTATTCCTATAAGACGTGTATATGTACATGTACATGTGGTTTTTTTGTTTGTTTGTTTGTTTGGGTTTTTTTTCCGTTTATAATATAATATATTATCAGGAATAAGCTAATTCTTCGCTAGAGCCGAATGATTCAACCAAAAACTGTAGGAATAGAAATTTAATTTTATTATGGTTCCTAGAAATTGATAATATCAAGGTATATTTTCTCAGTTTTTATACTCCCCCGCCTCCTCCCCCAGATAAGCTGTAGCAAAATGATTGACATTACATTAAGTCCAGTTAAAATACCTATAATTTTCATATTACTTTCTTTGAAATAACATTCATCTGAGGAACTGCCCTTTAACCTAGCTGTTGTTAATGAATATGCAGCCCTTTATGATAAATATGTTGTCATTCCAGCAGCCGAGGCCTCTAACAATTTAGTGTTTGTGTGCAAAACATATTATTTTGACTGTCTGATTAAAGAACTAGGCATCAATGATACACCTTGTACTTCTACCTATAAACCAACAACACTGCCAAATACAAGCGATGAGGAGGCTGACCTTGCCGTCTTGTACTGAATTTTCAAAATTAGACAAAATTTCCATATAAGCAGTGTTATATAGCGGGTTCTTCTAGGTGTTCCTCTTTCTAAGGCTGTAACTTCTGGTATGCTTTCAGCAGTCAGAGATGGCCTACAAAAATATTGTGATCAAGCTTACTACAGACGCAATGTGAATTAGATGTGAATTCTGAAAAACTCAGAAGATTTACTCCAACATTTCAAATCTCGATCACTTAAATTTTACACCAACATCAAAATCTATGATTTTTTTCACACTTTACACTATAATACAATATTCAAAATTAAAACAACTGATTCAATCCTGTTTCTCAAGCAAAACGATTTACATCGGTACAAAGTTTTGTTTTAAGCAGGAAAAAAAATCATACTTTGTGAAAGAAAATATTGTCAGAATGCTCGATTTTCTTATCGACACACACATTTGATGAATTTGGCTCCCAAATTTGTCAACAGACCACTGGAATTTCAGTGGACACAAACTGTGCTCTCGTATTCGCCAATTTATATTCGTATGAGACGGAGTCGGGGGGCTTCTCAAAAACAAAAAAAAAAGAAGAAACTAGACCAGCCTTTTATTTCCATCTTTTGCCGCATAGATGACGCCTTGCAACTAAATAACATACACTTTAGAGACTATTTACATCTTATATATCCTAGCGAGCTTGAAATTAAAGACACTGCAGACACCAACAACCCGCTTCTTCCTCGAGATTGACCGAGAGGGACAACTGAAGTCTCAGATTATGACAAACTTGGTGATTTAAATTTTCCCATTGTACTCCTTTTTTGTTTTTTTGGAGTAGCAATATATTTGCCTTACCTGAATACGCCTAGCTGATATGTTATTCTAGTGCTTGTTCAAATTATAATATGAATTACTCTTAACAGGAAAGTAAAGAGTCATTGCATTCGAAACTGGCTGGAAAGCACTTGCCGAGAGACGTAAAATACGCAAGCTTACTATTTTTTATAAAATGCCTAACAAGTTATGTCCCCCTTATTTATATGAATGTTTACTTCCAGTTACATCAGATGTTAGTGGTTATAATCTTCGTAATAATGAAAACTATGTGCTACCAAGATGTGGATTAAGAACATCAGAAAAATCTTTTATCCCATCTACTACTTTACTTTGGAATAATCTAAACATACATGTACCTGTAAGAAATTCCCCTACTCTTTCACAGTTTAAAAGGAAAATTCAATCTGATACATTTAAACCACCTAAATACTACAATGAA
>JAOXYI010363622.1:0-10134 GCA_028566495.1 Lithophaga antillarum
GTGATCAAAAGATCACCTTCTTCTACTTTTATTTATGCAGTTCTTGTTTAAATGGCACGAGGTCTTTGTTTGCAATTTCAATAAATATTATTTGATATTTGAAATAAGGGTATGAAGTTTGCCTGGAGATTTAATACTGTTTCAACTGATTTCAGCACAATGTATAAAGGTTGAGATTATGCAACCAGACATGGAGAATGGGTTCCCTCTTGGCATTAAATTGTTTGAGGTAAGTTATTTTCAAAAGTAACATTTTCGACACATTTAAGAGATTGAAAATTACAAAGGATGAAAATATTATTGTTCCTTAATGAGACCAGGAATATCCATAAAATTCCTACGATCATAGAAAAATTAAAACACTTCTTATGTAGCTAGATGAAGATGTAATCACTGAATACAGTTTTACGCAGCTTTCAGCGATTTTTCAGCTATATTGTGGTGTCCAGTTTTTATCCGGGGAGGAAGCTGGCGTACTCGATAAGATCACTCGACTATCGACAGGAACACTGGCAATCCTTGTCAAATCAGGTTGGAGACGAGCACACCTCGCTCTGTGCCAGGTTCCAACTCCCAATCCCCGATATGCTACTAATCTATAATAGATATGACTAACTACCTAGGCCACTGGGCTACCGAGGCCCTGTAAAACTTAGTAAATTACATTTGGCTGATATGTTTATATCTTTTATGATATGCAGGTTTTACCTTTTTCTTTACAAAAGCATATGTACAATGTCTTAGTTATATTAGAAAGTAATATATGCATCAGTGATTGAAATGAAGAGTGAACCCAGTACTGAAGACACTTTGGAAAGACTGAAGATAATTTTTCGTTACAGAATGTTATTTTATTGGCTGTATTTAATGTGAATACAAAACTTGAATTTGATCGATAATTATTTTTGTTATTTGTAAATTCACCCCATGCATCAAATCCCATTTGATTAATATCCAATTAAAAGACTATTAATTGTAATTTACTTAAAATCCATGTTTATTTCTTTGCGTCATTCACATTATTACCTGTATGTGAGAAGCACGGACTACCTTTAGAATTTACATTGTTACATTTGGGCCACAGTTTACTATAATTGTGTATTGATTAATTGTACTTTTATTTGTATCATATCATTGCTTTGTTGTGTTACTCATTTCGCTTCTAATAATGTAAACCTGTATTTATGTATCGCTCCTGTTACGCAGCTTGGCTGCGGCTGAGTGTTTTTCTGAATAAACAGTTAAACAGTTGAAACAGTTGAAATTTATAAAATCTTCTTGTTCAAAGCCACTGTTTTAATTGATGTGAAACTTTGCAGAAATGTTCCGTGATAGTTCTCTATCATTTTTGTGCAGATCTTACATATCGTTAACAAAGGGCATAATAACGTCTGATTGGTCGAATTTCAAACATCTTGTCTTCAGACACGATGTATGAAGAGAATTTTATCAAGTTTAACTTATTTTGTATCTATCTAACATGTGTTACAACTTTCAACTGACCAATTAGAAAGTGTGTAACGTAATTTCTTTTAACATTTAGCATCTAAAGAAGATTTCGATTTTTTTAATACAGAACTGCGGAATTTAGCCATAATTGCCTTATAAATTAGGAAGGACTGTACTTTACTCAAAATGATGTTCAAAAATAATTCTTCGGAAGTTTGTCAACATGTTATTGCCAAATACAGTGCCGATAAACTGATCATTACAGATTGTTCATTCTGTATATTGCCTTCAAATTACGGCTATGTTCTAACCATTATCTTATTATTCAACATCTAATAGATACAGATAAACACTGTAGTGCAATAAGACCAGCCGACAGAATAACTTGAGCTCGTACAGAGTACACATTTTGTGAGTGAAGAAATCTAGCGAAAAAAAATGAGTTGATTGACTGATGGTATACTAAGATTTTGTTTTGACAAATATAAATCAAACTCGCACATATCAAAGTCTATACACAGATCAAATTAATTTGAATCATAAGCACACACATACACACAGTAAATGATTTAAGGAATGACATTAGTCATAGCACCAATTAAAACATACTGTTAAACGGTCTTCTTTTTTTTAGTTATATTGCTTCATTTTGAGTTTTCTGTCAATCCTCTGTGGCCATCCGTTTGACCTTCGTTTGTGTGTGTTCATACATAAAAACTGTCTACTCAATAATGAAAATTCAAAGGTACATGTATCCTGATAAATATAAGTTGTAAAATCAACGTTCAGTTACGTTTGACTGCAAAATTGACAAACTTTACCTTCATTTTACCATTAATGTATCGTATCGTAGTTTTGAGTTAGTATTTTTGTTTTTTTTAAACATGTTAATATAGCCCCGGTTTATAAATAGTCACCGCAATTTGAGTAAAAATGAACCCGCGTTTCAGTAACCAATCTATTAAAAGTAAAGAAAAAAATAATAATTTTGTAATAGAGACAGTACATCAGTGTTGATATTTTTCAGATGAATAGTATTATATAAACCACCTTAGCAGCGTTGATAATACGTTTTTGGTAGGATTTCAACATTTAGAATAATGGAATGAATAGTAGAAGAGAGATTAAAAATAAGAAAAATAAACAAAGGTAGAAAATATGATATAATTTTTTGAAAAAATATGTTAGAAAATAGAATGAGAAGGATACCTAAGTTCAGAAGTCATATATATCCATAGGACCAGACAAGTCTGTTATCAAACAAAGGATCAAACACAAACATAAACGTGGAAGCAAAACACAGATACAACACTGAAAACTATAGCTAGCTAGGACAATACGACCTCCAAAAAAAACCCCCCAAAAACCGGGAGTGACATCAGGTGATTCGGAATGGTAAGCATGCCCTTCTTCAGAAACACTGTGATAAAAAAGTATAAAATGAAATGTACTTGAGTATCTACCAATTTTCCATTGATGAAAGTAAAATAATTAGATGTGTTCTGATTGTAAATGGTTACAGTATAACTTCCAGCTGTCTGTCGGAAATCATTTCCACTAAGCTTGACGTCTTGTCGACTATAAAGTTTAGGATGCTGAAATTTAGTTTTTACGACAGGTACGACAGTGAATGGAAAACGAAATTACCGAATAATGAATTAAACATTACATTTTTTCTTGTTTGATCAATGATCATATTTTCAGCCTTTTGACTAACACTTCTTAAAAATGAATCATTTATGACTTCTGGCTATCTATTATCCTAAATGATTTAGTTCAACTTTGATTTGGTCAAATTTAGTTTATAAGTACATAAATACTTCTTATGTCGAAAGACCAATGTACAGCTATGAATCTTAGCGTGATAATTTAATGTTAGGGCCTTGATGATTGACAATCCAGACTAAAACCTCAACAGTTACAAAGCAAACGTCAAAGATACACGTATCTGCTCCTCTTGTGTGATTATGTTCTGTGGTTCTACTGAAAAGGCCGAAGCACAACTTTAATTCCCTGAACAATACCTGTCTGGAAATCGTATTATAACCATCATGGTCTATAACGTTGATTTTACAGTGTTAAATGTATAAAATAATGAATTACTAATAGAATGTTATTCGATCTAATTGGAAACTTCTTTGCAGATGAAATTGCATAAAAAATTGGACTTGAATGCATATTTGTCAGTTTGGAATCAAGATATAATACGTTGAATATAGCCCAACTAAAGTAAGAATATTTCAATTAGAAAACGATAAAATCTAAATTTCTTTTTAACATTGAAAGACACAAGAAAGTCGTCAGTCGAAAAGTTGTGCGAATTCGGGTTACCAAACCGAAAATGCAATAATTCAGTATCTAACCTTTCTGGTCAAAGTTGTCATACATGTGAGAAAAAAACAGATTTTTGCATCGAAGAATCATCGGAAAATATTCTATTTCCAATTTCTAAATCACTCTGGTGACTTGAGTGAACCAAACGCTTAATCCGTCTATTGTCCGATCCTCCAGTTGTCCGAAGACAGTATTGTTTGGCCATTTAAACCTTTTGTCTGATCGTCCACCGTCGGGGAAAAACCTATCGTCTTTCTACGGTGAATTTGAGTTTACAGGTAAACATCATTCAGATAAACTTAACAAATTAGAGCTAAAGTTTACATTACACAACAGCGTCAAGACTATGATGTCTGTAGCTTACTGACATTTTTAAATACATTTTTGTGCAGATTGCCAAATCTTCTCGGTCAGTAGTTTATTTTGAGAAAAATATGCATGATATATAATAGTTCTATATTTTCATTAATCTAAAATATTTGTTCAGACGTAACAATGTACGTGTCATAATTTTACATTCAAACTTTAATTTTCAGCTATTCTGAAAAAAAAATCATAAATACTAAAGCTGATCATTATATATATATATATATCTTAACCCATGGAATCTACAGCCTTCTAAAACACATTTGAATCTTACATGAAATCCGTGATTCCTCCATTTTAGGTAGATTTTCTGTGAATTAAACTGAATTGTCGGAATCTGTCTCTGTTTAAACTATTTTTAACTTGGTATTTGACGCTATAGAATGAAACGCATTATGATCTTGACGGTATGAAATTTTTCTCCATACATATATACAATGTGTCTAGAATTTATTAACACATGTAATCACATAGATAACGATAAAATACCATGATTTCCCAGCGAAATAAAAATGATATTTTACGCGTGAAATAACAGCGTTATTTTCACTCTCGTGACGGCGCAGCAATCACCGTCGTCACAAAACCTTTGCGCGTAGTAATATGAAAAACGAATTCCTCTTAATTTTAGCAACATTTTACAAAAATTTATGTAATAAACAAAATAACTCCTCTTACAATTTAAATATAGAAAAATATACAACTCGTAACCGCATTCGTGAATTAATGTGTTGTTCGGTTACTCGTTATATATTTTTCCATATTTGCATTTCAAAAGTAGTTATTCTATTATGTACTTGAACATTTGTCTGTATTTCCGGAAAAATTCATAAAGTTAACATGTTTATGTTAGACTTTATACAGCAATTCCAGAATAATTGTAACAATTTCTTAATTCAACCGTCGCAGCTAACGCAAATTTTCAGAAATAAATGTTTAACTAAATAATTATTAAATTTGCTGCATGTAGTTGTTTTTTCGTCGATGAGATATTGTTTTGTACGTATACAACACCTATTTTCGCATCTAGTTCATTCCAAAAACTACTAAAAATGCCTTTTTGCTGATGTCGCCTTCACGCATTCACAAAATCACCAACATGCAGTTGCTGTATAATACACGGCAGGGAGTATTTAAAGTGCCTATCATATACTCTTAGTGTTGTACTTTTATGAATACAGAACGACAAATATGTCGACCTTCGCTTCTTTATCTCAAGTTGATAAATTTGATGTCGCCTGTCTATCTTTAACATCCGTAACGAATTTTCAGGTCACTGACATATCAACGGATAATGATCGTATATACATATTTAATGGGTTTTGTGCAGATTTTGTTTGTTATAATTGGATTTTAAACCAATTGCACATGCATACGTTCACATTTTTGTTCTACATCTCACGCAATCCAAAAAAAGTTTTGTCGCATTTAAGAACTTAACCTACATAATGAGCTTTTCTCATTCCATGCTCCATACATGTGCATAAAATATCATTTCTAGTAAGCCACTTATATCAAATATGATGTTTGTACTAATTAATGTGTGTTAAGCACAACATCTGTGAGGAAAATATTCGAAAAAGAGTCGATTTTAACCTCCATAACATTAACATCCGTAACAACATTTACCTCTCACATACATATGGTGACATCGGCGAATATTAATACGGTTATTTTTATACCAACACCGCCGGAAGTTCAAGTAAAGCAGACGACGTGATATGTGATGTCCTAATACGCTTGGAAAATTCATCTTCACTCTTTGAGGTAAGTTATTTTATCATTCTTATACTTAAACACAAAAACATATATTCAGTAAGTAAATGAATTCGTATTTATTATTTATATATTGTAAAAGATACACAAAATGTTAAAAGTCATTTGTCATTCCGGCTAAACCCGGTGAAATGGGAAAAAATCCGGTATAAATTGTACCGGTTTTGTTACGGAGGTTAAGTAAACATTATCGACCAAAATATATTTGTAGTATTGTTATTTTTCAGTAAATGTAAATTTTATTATTCCGCTATTAGTTCCCAGTTGTTAAGGTATGATTAAGCTATGTGGTTATTAATGTCAGAACACCGTTACGGAGGTTAAATTCAATGAAAGAAAACAAATACATAAAATTTGACTATCCTTTAGAATACTACTCTTTATAGTATGGTTTATCTAGTGTACCACAGATTTACTCGAACGTAAGTTCCGTGACCATTAAACTAGAAACAAAGCCATGCACAACGACAAGCGTTACGGAGGTTAATAAAATGTTACGGAAGTTAATTTCAAAACATTGTGTTCTAATTGAGCTCTGTCTTGTTTCTGTATGAATAAAGTTTTGAGTTTTACTAGTATTAGTAACATTGCACCGTATGTTTGTCATTCGGTCCGTCCGTCTGTCTGTAAGTACGGACTCATCTTACCGATATCTTGCTACAAATTTTATAGATGTAACCAAGGGTATTAACCTTTTTCATGTTTTTTTTTCAGAATGCCCATGACTAATGCTGAAAGGCAACGCCGTTGGCGTCAAAAACAGAAAAAGAAGAATGCTAGAAATTTTTTAGGCAAGGAAGCAAAAAGGAAGCGGGAATCGTATGTCCCTACTAACATGCTTAAACCATCTGAATTGAAAACGAGGCGAGAGGAAATACTTAAAAGAGTGAAAAACATAACGATAAAAAGAAACAAAAAATCCCAAAACCAGAGCGCAATGAAAGTAATCAAGCAAGTGCCTCAGGTGATGTTATGTTAGTAAAGTTGCCAGGTATAGATCAACGAAACGCCAATAGAGCTAATGGAGTCCGTAAAACATACAGAAGGTCACTACGAAAAGCGTACAGAAACAACGATGAACTGAAGCAGAAAAATCTAAATCTAGCTCGAGCAAATAGAAGACTTCAAAAAAGGATAGAAAGAATAAGGAAATAACAGAAAAAAGACTCTGAAAGTTCCGACACAGAAATAGAGAGCGACGTTACTATGACACCACGATCAAAAACAAAAAAGGAAATGTCAAATCTTGGTTTGAATAAAACTGTCCTGAAAAACAGCAAAGTTCGTCGCTCATTGATAGAAGTCAGGTTTAAATTTTTGCTAACTAACACGGTATTGAGCGAAATGAAAGATTCAATTAAGAAGAAAAAGAAGAAGAAACATTTGGCAACTATGTCATGGAAAGGTTTGTTGAAAAAGTACAGGTGTGGATCAAAGTTACCAAAGTCAGTTGGTGTAAGCAGACAGAAAGTTGCGAAGCTAAATGTAAGGTGAAGAAGTTCAGCTAAAAAGATCATACTACGTAGAACAGTTGTAGCTTTTTTGCAAAGAGAGGATAACAGTTCCATTCTACCTGGGAAAAGAGATACCAAGACCATAGAAAAAAAGATTCAATAGAAACATGTGCTTTCTGATTACATGCACAATTTATACTTCAAGTTCTTACTAGAAAACCCGAGACAGAAAATATCCAAATCATTGTTTTACTCATTCAGACCGCAGCACATTCTCCTTGCGAATTTTGCCAGTAGAAAAACATGTCTCTGTTCCCGTCATCAAAATATGGCATTGAAAATGCGTGCTATCATTAACATCGGAATCCAGTGCCCCAAAAACCCAGATGAATTTATCGAGCAATTTGAAACAAATGAAACAATAACAACCAAGATAAGAGATGTTGATGTTACAACCATCAGTTTCAAACAATGGAAACGAGTACAGGATGGCTACAACTTTCGTCATAAAGAAGTTGAAGAACAGTTATCAAAGGCTGAATTTATCGAGTTGTTAGAAAAAGATCTCACAGAATTCCGTGCCCATGTTATAAGAGTTCAGCATCAATATAAAGAGCTGAGAAAACTGCGAGAAAATCTTCCTGAAAATGAATTAGTCGTGTGGATGGATTTTGCCGAAAATTTTCAATGTTCATCTGTAGAAGAGGTCCAATCTGCATACTGGAATGCCCCTGTTATTTCCTTACATACCATGGTGATTTATTTTCCGTCGGGAATGGAGAAATCTATTCAGAGCTATGTGGCCATTTCTGATGTTTTATCTCATAATGCAACATCGGTGTACACAATCCTTCTAAAACTCATACCAAAACTGAAAGAAGAATGCCCAAATCTAAAAACCATACACTATTTAACAGATTCGCCTACGAGTCAGTATCGTAACAAGACCATATTTCAGTTTGTAGCACAGCACCATGACGAATTTGGGGTCGATGCGCGCTGGAACTACTTAGAAAGTGGTCTCGGGAAAGGCCCTTGCGACGGGCTAGGCGCTAGCGTGAAACGCTCAGCAGGTGACGCTGTCAAACACGGAAAATGCTCCATTCAAAATGCTGATGATTTTTTCGCTTGGGCCACAAGCGCAGTAGAAATGGGAAGCAAAGTGAGGTACTTCTTGTATAACCAGGAAGAGTACGATGAGGCCGAAAAGTCGCTATCTGAACACACTGCTATTCGACCAGTCCAAGGAACTTTTCAAACTTCACTTTGTATATCTGCAAACAACCAGGAGATATTCACTCGTCAATTGTCTTGTTATTGTCCCGAATGTATAGTTGACATTACTTCTACTAGTTGTGAAGGATACATTCGACAAAGTATATTAAAAGTCCCAGTTGATCGACAGGAACAAACGGAACAAAATTCTAATGAAGTAATCGAAACCGTTGAAATTGAACAGCCGCAAGCAAAACAACAAAAACTTGATGTGGCACCTGTAAAAGAAGATGACTGGGTAGCAGGGATATACAACGCAAACTGGTATATTGGCAAAGTTATTGAACTAGATAATGAAGATGGCGAACTGCTGGTTGATTTTATGGAGAAATCTGGAAAACTAGTCAATACATTCAAATGGCCACGTCAAAAGGACGAGATCTGGATCACTCAAGAGAAAGTTATCTACCGCTTTGTAGAAAATCCTGCACCCGTTGGAAAAACAGGAAGGACACTTAGAATCTCAGAGAAGGAACTAGGAAACGTTTCGAGGGCTTTTTGCGAAACCTGTTCAAGAACTTTGGGAAATTTACAGCTCGATGTTTAACATCCGTAACGACAAAGACTATGGATTTACCTTTGATTTGTTCAAACCATTGTTTCAAAAGTGTGTTATAATAGTTTAATTAAATAGTTCTCCTTGATATTTCTTGAAATTGTTGAAATTCTGAAGTCTTTTAATGATATGGAAATATCTTAACATCCGTAACGAAAATCCTGATATTTGTTTTTGATCTGCACATGTTTAAAAATTTACTTAGGGGTTTTCATACATGCATTTTCTTAACTCCTATATATTTTGATGTAGAATGATTCTAGAAGGTTGTCTTTATAGGGTATAATTGTTAGTCGACAGCAAATGGAATACAATGCTAAAAAAATTAGACAATCCGTCCAAAATTACCGGGAGTTACAAATGCAAGTCTTGGAAAAGTATGTAGTATTACTGCTTCTATTTTTGTTTGACATAATATTTTGATATTTGGTTTGACTAAAAACGTCATCAGTATTAACGTAGGTGCTTATTAGATAGATGCTTTTTCAGAGCTAAATGTAGCGATGTTAATTTTAACATCCGTAACACCGATGTTTGGCATTCATTTTCAAAAATGCCAAAATTTAAGAACCACTTAATTCGGGTGCGTAAAAAATTGGATTCTTATCGCTGAAGTGTCAACGATTACGATCAAATTAAAAATGAGTGATTTCTTGTTGGTAAGTTTTTCAGTTATTTGAAGATTTTAAGTTTACAATTATTCTGGAATGGCTGTATAGACCAGTAACCACAGTCTGAACATAAATTCAAGAAGCAGAGATATGAAATTGAAAAAAATGTATATGTTAATGAAGTAAAATCAAAGACTGAAGGTCTTGAGAGTCGCCAAATGTCAAGCTTTTTAAGGGTATTTTATATTCTGTTTGCTTTTTTCAAATTGGAAATAAATTTACATCTCTTCATGGATGATTTTGAGAGCGTGAA
>JAOXYI010363732.1:0-10134 GCA_028566495.1 Lithophaga antillarum
GCTGTTAGAGAGACAACAAACCAAATCTTTCATGTACGTATGCTAATACTGATGACGATGTAAATGTTCAATATCCTACACACCACACGGAGGTCTCGGTTGGATGTTACGCTAATACTGAATAAGCTATGGTAGTCACTTACAAATACAAATTATTTATTTGATCTGTTAGAATTTTACACAAAGTTCATATAAATATTTCACCAAGATATAGAAATATAATGCTGAGATAAAGACAGCACCAGAACTTGTAATGATATCATCAAAATATTTCTGTCAAAACTGACAAATTCAGTTTATTTTCAAACTAGTTTTGGATCTATTAAAAAACAGCCAGAGTCAGTATCTTATTAATGTACAACTCCAGATGACATATTTTTGCAGTAATCACCAGTTTTTTCTACTTCTCAATAAAATTAGTGCAAAAGAGTTACTTTCTGGCAACGTTTCACTTTCAAAAAACTGTTAAACCGAATCTTTAAGATCTAAATTCTGATGACAAAAATAAAGGCTTTTCATATCTCCTCCATCTTCAATCAACTCAAAATCCATAACGACAGGACAGCAAAACATTTCTGAAGAGATACTTTGAATGACAATTACGATAATATCATCCATTAGCTTAAGCATTATTACTTACCTTCAGTCCTACAGCTATGAGGGCTCCTTCTGTTGGCTGGCCATGTAAACCCTCAGGACAGATTTCTGCATCATTACAAATACAACCAACCTCTATCACTTTAGTAATGGCTGGGTGAGTGTGGTCTGTTACAACCTCTCCATTACATATAACCTCACCTGAGGCATTGTATCCAACTCCAGTTACCTAAAATTAAATAAAAAAAAAACTGAAATAAATTTTACTCATTACTTCCTTAGTTCTTGTTACCTTCAACAATTAATACATAAATAAAGTCTAGATAAAGTATCCTTTGGCAAATGTAACAGACACTAGTTATTGCCTAAAATAGAAAAATATGCACTACCTTCCCTGAGGCATTGTAACCAACTCTATTTAACCAACAGATGGCTGCAATACTCCTGAAAAATACTGTCATCTTTTTAACACCTAGACTGAAAAGAAAATACATGTAGATTCTGAAAAAAGACAATAAAATTTAAACATGAATAAATAAAAATAATATTCCTACAATGTACCATCGAACCTGTTTTTGGGCACCTCCATTAAAACAACCGTCTATAAAGAAAACAAGTTTCATTTTAAATATTGCTGAATCTTACAGATTATTTCAATCTGTATATGAAAAATAACTGTTTATAAAGAGAACTTTTTTCTGTGGCTGCCCTTTAAATACAGCTTGGGCAGTACATACTTTAAAAAGTTTGATTACCTCAGCTTGACTTCCATCAGCACCATATATCCTTGTAACAGTCATCTCATTCTTTGTTAATGTCCCTGTCTTATCAGAACAGATCACACTGGCACAGCCTATAACATATATGATTAATGATGGCTTTTACAGCAGACCTACTGTTACTTTACATATGCATGAATTGCAATTGCTGTATGAAGACACCAAATTTCATAAAGTAATTGTAACTTACCTTCTTACTACATGAATTCAAATTGCTCATTTTATACTCACATCTTCCAACATCTATGAGCAATTTGAATTCTTCAAACTTCACATCCCTTCCGAGGTATAAAAGTACATTAATCATGCTTTAAAAGGTATGGAAATTTATCATCAACAGGCTTAGTCATAGATGAGGTAAGACATACAGAATCTAACACAGGTGAAGGTACGAGATAAAGAAATCTAAGACTCCTGTGGGTAACATTTCAATTGTTCTCTAATGAGGCTCGCCTGATTCTGTTTCTCACCCCCATCCCATTTTTTTTTAATCTGTTGTTTGCAATGATATTAGAATGTACCTTTTCACACAGCACATTGGTGTTGATGACACAGATTAATAAAATAGATCCTGATGCTTTGATGGTAAATCAGTATCTGTGTTGACCACAGAAAAAGTGAAGTTATCAGTATTTCTTTGTGGGGAAAAAAGGTTCTTGTAGCTTGTCTTGTAACCCCCTGTGTAAGACAGAGAAATCCATCTCCCCTAAATCTGAGAACTACTTTATCCATGGGGTAAGAAAACACCCTCACCCCCCTAAAATTTTTCAAAAATAATCTTCATTTTTTATACTTCCCATCAAGCTCAAAAGACTGTAAATAGGTTAACACGCCAGAGTTCGATATTTCTACCAATAGCCGTTAGCTTTGTACGCCATGGGTAAACGTGATAAGACAATGGTGTTCAATAGATTGTTTAAGAATGGATAGGTGTGAAAATGAATAAGAAGGAAAATTGTATCTAATACAAAGGTAAAAACCAAAATAAGCGAATAGTGCTTCGATTGCTGTTATTCGTCTTGCACTCAAAATAATGTCTTCAATGATGAGCAAACTTCATGCTTTCAAGGAAATGCATGACGGTCCTTGGTTTATTTTGAAGGTAATTCTTCAGTTCAAGTAGAAAATCACTACATCTGGTTCCTTTTTACATACTGTCTTGTGTTTCAATGGAAAATATGCGACATGTTCAAGAAGATAAAGACATTGTGTTACAAGTACAATGTACTGTAATTATACTGTTCATGGGAAAATGAACAGAAAAAGGAAGAACAAAACACGGACTCTTATTGCGTTATTTAGCGAAATACTGACGATCACAGTAAACAATTAAATCATTTGAACTTGTACATTATATGCTTGGGAAAATTAGATCTAAATATGAAAATGAAGTGCGACAAGCAATAAGAAGTGGTGCATCCAGGATTTCTTCTAATCAAGTTGACAAGCAACAAAATCTATATCTGGCAGAAATGACGGGGACCACACACACAATTTTTAACGTGTAAAAAAACACTATACCTGCCAAAAATATGGAGGCCCCGGTCCCCCCTGGATGAAATAAACTAGCACATATTTATGCCTCTTTAACTGCATGGCTACACATTAGTAAGGCGGAACATAGTGGTTACATACTATAAAAGAAGGAAAAAGTAGAAGTAACTATAAATAAGACGTTTTTATCAATCATATTCGATAATTTTTTTTTAATTTATAGGATACGCGAAGATTTTAGTTTTCCTATTGTACACTTCCCATTTTTGAGAAGCAACTTTCCTGCTTCTCCTTCATATGGGTTCTATGTATCACAGCTGATACGATATGCTAGAACTTGTTCTAGATATCAGGATTTTCTTGACAGGGGGTTCTTCTTGTCTATAAAATACTCAACCAAGGTTACCAAAACCTTAACCTGGAATCATAGCTTCGAAAATTTTGTGGTCGCAATCATGGATTGGTCCGGAATTTCCGCTACTCAATCTGTTGTAGACATCTTTCTCGTGTTATAGATTCATTATTGTCTCGACTTTTATACAGACTTTGAAAACTAGGACTTCACGATGGCTTCTGTATACAGAGCAGGAGAAGTTTAACCTATCGATGCACCTGTTCTAACTCGGAGTTTTATGTGGCAGTTCCTGTTTTGCGGTGTTCAGTTCTTTTTGTTTCATTTTTCTCTTTTGCTTATCCTGGTGTTGTCTTGTTATATCCGAACTGTATTTTTTTTATCAGTTATTGTTATTCTACTGTCGCCTTAGTGCATTCCGTAATGGAGTTGTCAAAGTAGTTCGTCTCATTTATCTATATAGAAACCGAAGTCTATCACCTGTAAGGTATGTGTTAACGCCGGACTTAGGACGATACAGGTGCACTTGAAATGGATTTTATGCGATAAAATTTATCAGTTACTTGGCGAAGGTCGGTGGTTTTTGTCTTAAAGTACTCTGATTTCCTCCACCAATAAAACTGGTCACCACGATACAGATGAGAAATCCCTGGAATTGGCTTTAACGCCAAATTCAGTCAATCAGGTTAAGATGCATCGAACATGCAACTTTCGGATTGAAATCCACACTAGCTAAATGCATACAAAATCTGACCTAAATCAGTCCTGGAAAACCTACAAATTCGTAAACGTTATCAAAATCATCAACACAAAGGCTGATGAATTCAGCAACTTTGAAGAAAATTATGAATTGGCATTAAATATGGCAAAACTTAGAACAAAAGTGAAAGCAAAGTTGCCAAATTTGACAACATTTTGCTGAATTTGACAACGTTTACGAATTTGTAGGTTTTCCGGGACTGAAATAAAAACCCAATCCAGCTAAACACACCAAATATGACGTATTCAACCTCGTATCATGTCAGCTTTGGTATTCCGTAAACGAAAATAACTACTTTTAATAAAAAGACACTCGACATCCACAAGAATTCAAAACAAAGTATAAATGCTGAGAATTTAAATTTCACCGTCGTTCATTGTCAATTCACAACATTTAAGTTGTCTACTTTAGTAAATATCAGAAGAGCAAGTGGTCGTACAATGCAGAAATGCCGATAATGTGTCATAATGTGAGCAATACACTTCAAATGCATCGGACGTTTTCTTTTCGTATCAGCTAAATCCGAAAAGAATATAAACTACTATGTCTCATAAACCTTCCTTAGTTATCAGTAATGCTATAAGGCCTGGGCATCACTAACAAAGAATACAGTTCATCCTTAAAAATTTAAGTGTTAACAGGAATATATGAGAGAAAATTCAGAATTTGGTAATTCAAAGACCAAATGTCGCAAAAATTGTGACCACTGGCAAACAAACGAACGAAAGGACAAAACGCTAGTTTCCCCATGTTAAATGAACAACGGAATAAAAAAGTGAATGAGGTTTTAGTGAAAAAAAAATCTAAAACGAATTAGTATTCACGCGATATGAATAAAAAATCCCAATTTTTATTTCCTTTATTAGGGATTAACGCCACTTCCATCGACTTTTCAGCTATATCCCAGAGACCAGTTTCATTGGTGGAGGTAACTGGAGGAATTCGGTTAACTGAAGAGAAAACTGACCTTCGACAAGTACATGGTACGCTTTAACAAACACAGTGTGTCGTCGTTTTTGTGATCACCAAAATTCAAGCGCGGACTGACACCTTGGAAATGATAGGCTACAGTTATCTATATGGGTAATTATGCCCAACCACTAAGTTCAGTCGGCCAACAAAGTACCCCAACCAATATTATGCTGTTAGCAATAACCACTGAAAATGAATATAAATTTTATATGATTGACATATGATTTTCATTTGATGAGATTAATCGTGAGTAGTCTAAGGTTGCTTTTACGCCCCTTTTGTCCTCATTCTAAAGGTAGAGTACGCTGCAAATATTGTACATCTTTATCACAGATTACCATGTTGCAAACTTTTGCTGTGTAGGCCTTTTTTTCTTTCTGAAGGAGCTACTTACACGACAAGGTTTTATGAAGGACGAATTAACGAAAATCGGATCAAGAACATTATACCTCTCGCTACATCATAGCGTGCGGTACAAAAAGGAATGCTGCATTGAAAATCATAGTTTTACGGTAGATTACGTCTCCACAATGTGAAAAGTTTCCCCATCTTCTTAGTGAAGTCAACGTCATTGTATGATATAGGTTGAAGTGCACATAGGTCCGTACTTAGTTGTTCATCATCTGCGAGAACTGGGATTATTCTGTCATTCTTCAGAGGATCCTCAACAGCTTGCCTCAGATTTATATGTTTTGCGTAATCTATTAATCCATCAGACTTGAAATGTCTGGTATGAAAAACGATTACCAGTCTACATTTCATTAGTAGATCACCAAGTCCTGCGATGGTGTATGTTCCAGCAACAATGACGTCATCGATAAAGCCAACATCTGCTGAGTTACTGCCTATTTTTGCATGCTGTTCAAGTAACCTTTGACATTTTTTAGCTTCGTCTTCGTCCTGACTTGCATGGAGAATAACAGCATCTAGTTCAAATACACCTATAATGGAATAGACAGTACTGTTGGTATATGGTGAAGAATTTGGGTGTGACATAGCAAGTATTTATCTTGTTTATGATATCGTCAAATATCAACGGCAAGCTTTGATGAGCAGGTGAGCAAAGCAATCAGTCTAATGGGGGTTTTATTCTGACGAGTAATGAAATCTGAACACATCCATTGCAGAAAAGAAAGAATATATGTTAAGTCTGAATATTTTAAATATGGGTCTAATCACCGAGATTTTCTAAAAGGAAGAGCTGTTTCGTAACGTAAAATACTCAAACAATGTTACTAACAAACTTAAATTTGAATCATGTCTTCCAAAATTTCATTGTCACAATGGAAAGTTGGTTATTAACCACAGAATTTCCGCTTGTAATCTTACTACATACATCATTCCAACGTCATAGATTGCAGCCTTTGCCTTCCTATTCACGGAATTGTGACTTTTACAGTGGCTTTAAGAATTTGTGACTTAATGATATATATTGCACGCAAATCAAGCCATGATTTACTTATCAGTGTACTTGATCCCGCAAAGCCTTCGTAATCTAGGTTATTATCGTGCTAGTCTGGAGTGCGGGAGATTGGGTGTGTTCGGAACTCTGTCGGGTTACACCAATATTTTATTACTGACTTTTCCCGAGGAAACGGTTTACTATAGTGTTGTGATGTATAGTGCCCGAACCGTTAGGCGAATGCAATATACCACACTAGACAACACTAGGAAACTGCTCCTGAGAAAGAAGTCAATTATATTTTTAGTACATAACATGTCCTTCTGATATACTTTGGAAAAATTAGAAGAACTCAGTCCTAAGTATCTGCAGGACGTGTACTTTGATTATGTTGGTTAAAACACCATGTTGATTCTAAGCGTCTGCAAGACGGTCACAATATATCAGCAGTATACTGCAGTGCCATTGCTATGTGTAGTCTCTCGTAGTCAATATTAATCCTGCGATGTTCGAAAATAGAACACACTTAATATTCAATCAAAACAACAAATTTTTGTATAGAATGAGAAGAATACCGAAGTACACAAGTCACATATCCATGACCGTTATGAACAAAGGATCAAACACAAACATAAACATGGAAGTAGAACACAGACATAACACTGAAAACTAAAACTAGGACAATACGAACTCCCATAAAAACCGGGAGCGACGTCAGGTGCTCCGGAAGGTTAAGTATGTCCTGCTCACATGTGACACCCGTCGTATATTGTGAGACGACACCAATATCGTTTTTACGCGAAAATGGTATTGGACACCATGCCACTTAAAAGAATACATTTAACAAAAAATAAAGTAAACTACAAACCGAACATCGTTTTTACACCGAAATCGTTATAGACAACATAATACCTAACTTAAGACATTAAACGTAAAGCGGAACATATACAAACTCCCCACAAAGGAACATATACAAACTCCCCCAAAAAAAAGAAAACTAGGAGTGATATCAAGTGTTCTGGAAGGGTAAGCATGTCCTGCTGATGCATGCTGACATGTAAAATTGCTACTTTGTGGTGCTTTGGTAAGCGTGCAACATTCACGGAATAGAGCTGTCCGTGTGATGGTACTAATTACCTCCGCTAGGGCCTTTTTAGTGACCATGTGGATTAATTAGGTGATGTCAATGTTGGAAACGTAAATATTACTCCATTTAAGCCAAACATTGAGCCGAAAAAAAAAAACAACAACAAAAAACAATAAAAACCCGTTAATTCCTAAGGACCATGAGCTTATTCTTGACACATTGTCTCGTTATGACACACATTTAGGATATCACCAGACTCCCTCAACTAGTTAAAAAGTGACACTAAAACATGCAGTTTATACTTCTTATACATCTTTAAGTACCACCTATGAATTTGATCTTGATGGAATGCCCAGGAGGATTGTTCATGACACATCATTTCTTGGTTGTTGAGGAGGCTCAATACTTCAAATTTTTTTCAGCCATCTTTTATAAATGTGAATATTACTGTTGTGGAAATTTTGATACTAAACTTTTGTAAATATTTGCATTAAAGATGTTTAATATTAAATTTGATGTGAACGAATTACTCATGTGATAATTTTCGTATTCACAACAATACTAAAGATACTACTTATCAAATAAGAAGCTATGCCTTTCAAATTGAGAAAATTCAATTTTGAAACAGCTAGAGAAGGTAATCTGATAATATGAACTGAAATGAAAACCTAAATTTTCATCATTTATTGTAGAAGTCCCAGGCAAAAATGTGTTCTTCAATTCTTATATATGTATTTTATGCAATATTTTGGAGTTTGAAGAAATAAATATACTTTATTTTGCAGCCAAATGCACAGTTTATTTGTGGAAATGATAAAAATACGATTTAAGGTCCATCACCACTTCAATGAAATCAAACAAATCTTTTTCAAGTTGGCATAAGCTAACTTTTTGTATGCGCATTAATAATTTAAATTAAACAACAGCCGTCGGGACGACAGCATATCTCCCGACCGCTTAGTGAACACTGACTAGACGCAATAGTATTGACAAATTTCATAATATCTTAACAGTGTTAATATAGTCATAATGTTCACGATAATGACCTTATTTCAGTAGGCTTAAGTATTCTTTGTTCTGACACAACCCTGTGTTTACAATAAAAGTGTTGTGACCCAATTTTCTCACAAAATTAGGCCACTGTCAGGTCATGATGATTTCTGCATGTATTCAAAGCACTCCTGATTCTGAATGATATGATTTGTTGATTGATTAAATGGATTTTTTACGCCACTTTCAGTAATTTTCCAGCTATATCGTGGCGTCCAGTTTTTATAGAGGAGGAAGCCGGAATACTCGGTGAGAACTCCGACCTTCGGCAGGCAAACTGAATGATATGAGATGTCACAACCGTATGTTTGTGACAAAAAGGTCATGACCTACTTTTCAACAAAAGCAGGTCACAGTCAGGTCAGAATAACCTCATTTTAGCTTGCATCAAGGGTTTTCACAATTATGTGCGTTACGATATGTCACAACCCTATGTTTGAAAAAAAAACAACTGTTTGTTACCTGTTTCTATGAATTTTTCACATTTTCAAGGAGTGTAACTAGGTCGCGATGACCTAATTCCAATGATTTTGATACACTTTAATAGTGTTCATAATTATGAGTGTTATGAACGCTTTAATAGTATCCATAATTGTGAGTGTTATGATATGTCACAACCCTATGTTTAAAAAAATGTTTTCAATCCCTCATTTTCATTAATTTCTAAGATTTCAAGGGGCATAACTGGGTCACAATGACCTAAATCTAGTCAATTCTACTATGTTTCAACAGTGTTTACAGTTACGAGCGTTATGCTATATCACAAATCTATGTCTGAAAAAAAATGTTTGTGACTTCCCTCTGCCCTGAAAGTTTTTAAGATTTTCAAGGGACATAACTTTAAGACGATATAAAATACAAACCTTATATTTATATATGTGATGCAATACATTGTAATGTACTTATATTCCAATTTTAAGGTCTCTATATACTGTAATTTTAAAAAAATGATTTTTTATATCTCAAATTTAAGCAATTTTCATATTTCAAGGGCCATAATTTTGAAACGCCTACAGGTACTGAACCCAATTGCACATAGTCGCTTGATCGACTCTTTAGGTACTTGTATTATGAATGTGGGACTTCAAATTCTTGTCGTTACAAAGGAGATGATCGCGAAAATTTCCTACCCTCATTTTTGCGAATTTTTGATCAATTTTCGAAGTTCAAGGGGCATAACGCCAGACTGTTTTAAATGTCTGGACCCGATTCAACCATGCATTAGTTTGACCACTTAAAAAGTCACACACCATATTTCAGATTTATTGTTACTGAGCAATAAATATTTATAATTGACTTCCCCTATTTTTAACAAAAAGCAATAACTTTTGAAAGCAGACGTGGAAAAACTTTATTTCTTGTGTAGGGCTCATGGCAACCAAATATCACATGCATACAAGAATAAAAGTTGGTTCGGGAATTTTTGCAGAGTTATTCTCCCGAATGACTACGGACAGAGAGATGGCAGCACGGACAGACGCACAAACGCACGGACGAATGGGCGACCGAGTGACGACTATATCCCCTACTTTTTCAAGGTCGGTGGATAAAAATGCATGCTTTCCCGGACTTGACATGAGCAACACGGTGGGTGTCTAATTAGAAGCAAGAACTGTTTACCCTTCCGGAGCACCTAGGTTC